>JBAMHX010000009.1:3219874-3236180 GCA_037177515.1 Pseudomugil tenellus | reverse complement strand
TGGTATTAAAGGGACCGCACTAAGCTGGTTTAAGTCATATTTATCTGATAGATTTCAGTTTGTTAAAGTAAATTATGAGTCTTCCTCATGCACCAGAGTAAGTCATGGTGTTCCTCAGGGTACTTTTTTTCCCTGGATCCACAAATGCTGCAAAGGCACATTTTAAGGAGGACTCTCATCTGGAGCAGATGTTTAGCAGCAAGTTGTCAATTCAGTTAAGAACCTTTCTAAATGACAAGCGGAAGCCCTCCATGACTCTTATTTTGTTTCTTTGCTTTACTTTGGGTTTTTTTTTTTTTTTTGCTGTGGCAGCTTGTCTGTACATTGCTGTCCATTTCATAAATAACTCCATCCAAAACAAGAGAACATTCTTCATATGAGCTGCAGATATGACTAATCGGATTAAGCATGATTAAAGTAATGTCATTCCCATGGAAACCTGCCACAGTCAATATTTGTCAGTGTACGTTTTTCCATCACATACATCATGTTGATAACCCACTTTCTATGTGGATTAAGAAATGAACATTTGAAATTATCTATAGGAGCTGCTTCTGTCCTCTACTCCAAATTTCACATGCAAAAGCATCTTCTTGAAGAAATAAAACACTGAAGTTCAACAGACACTGTAAGAGTCTGCTACATTACATTGCAGCAGTCAGTAAGTTTCCCATTTTTCTTTGTTACTGCAGCGAAAGTCTGCAGTCTAAACATTTGATTAGCTCATGTAACAACTAGTCTTGTGTTCATTTATAAGGAACTCTTCTATTGGTCATTAAATAAAGAATCTGTGCAGACAAGAACTATTTGAGAGAGCAAATTAACATGACATAAGACCAACACAAATTCAACACAATACGACCAATTAAAATGAATATGATTAAAAAAAGTCTCATTAAAGGTTGGAGCCAAAAAGAAAAAGGAAAAAAATCAATAATATGTGTTTGCATTGTGTCTGGTCTGGTCAACTAAAACAATACACGAACACTAATTTGTCTTTTAAATGTTTCTACATAAATATGTTGGAGTGGATGTGAAATCCAGGCGTGCTGCAGGGATATTACACAGACCTGAGACAGACGTAGGATGCACTGGCTCATTTGCAAATACCCGGGTTTAGATGGTCAGCACATCTCTGTAATGACCTGCCAAACTATGGGACACTGCTTGTTATGAGCTGTATGGTGGCACACTGACGGTTAAGATATAGTATGTGGGCAGGTGAAACTAAAGGCGGTGATGGCCTGCGTGCAAAGTTTACAACACTGTTATGGTGGCAATGTTGTGAGTCACCCTGTAGCTGGCAAAGAGGACGG
This sequence comes from Pseudomugil tenellus, assembly GCA_037177515.1. NCBI lineage: Eukaryota > Metazoa > Chordata > Actinopteri > Atheriniformes > Pseudomugilidae > Pseudomugil > Pseudomugil tenellus. The sequence goes on along the minus strand of JBAMHX010000009.1, from coordinate 3,234,864 downwards.
AAATGATGCCGCTATGAGCAGAGGTGGCATCTGCCTCCAATGAATCATCTGCAAAGATAAAGACGGAGATTTTTGCTTGTTGTGTCACAGCCATTTGCTCATCATTTCTAGTTCACTAGCATGCATCTTGCTGATGCTCTTGTTACTCCAGCTTGACTTGAGAGAAAAACAGACGCCCTCTGTAGCTCTGTGATAAGTATGTTCATTCATCCACAACAAATAAATCCAAATAAAACGAGACTCAGAGCCACACATGCCCAATGCAGGCATCCCCTGAGCTGCCTGCAAACTCAAAAACTTGACTGTTGAATCACAAAGTGGCATTTTCCATCATGGTGGGTCACAAGGTGCAAAAGGCTGCAGTGTGTGCAATGAGTGCCAACATCCCCCAGACTCTAGGTCTGTGTTTTGGTTTGTTTGCCATAGCAGAGATTTAGATGAAAGAGGTCGTCTGGTCAGGCGTCTGTGGCTCCGAGACCTAAGTTCACAGAGCAGACATCTGCTCACAAACAACTAGCAGTATTCACTGATACAGAATGCACACAAAATGTATGGGGCAACCATTTTGTTAATATTTTCAAGTAAACTACATGTTGACAGGAGAAAAACCGGGTCAGGAGATGCCCATCGGCGGGTCCTTCAGGTCTATCTTTGATGGATACACTTACCATTACTTTAAAAAAGAAAAAATATCCAGAGAGCAGCAGTTGGTTGAACCGAAGTGCCTTGCTAATGTCATAGGTCAGATGAGAATATTAAATAAGTGGTTATGTTTTAGAAGAAGAGAGTAAAAGGTAAATGTTGTTTTCTTCTTTTTTCATTTAAAACCAATGATTGGAAAGTGACTTTCGTGTTACTCCAGTGGTACTTTAGCAGTGTTAACCTAATAAGTTTAGAGAGATGTTTATGGGTTTTCTTCTATCTGCTCCTTTTCATTTGTGGTATCTCCAACAGGTGAGCATGTGAATATGGGTATGGATATATATGAATAAGTGTTTAAATAAGAATTGGCGTACATGTACGTGTGTAGATATATGTATGTCTAAATATGTTCATATGTTTAAACATGTATTTCTTAAATTATCAGCAAAAAGAAACAATATGAACCATAAATTAAATTAATAAATAAAAAGAAAAACGAAATGGTAAGACTGGTTGGACTGATTGACAGACAGCAGAGTCAAATAACAACAGCAACTGCAATGTGTCAACCCAAATCACAGTTGAAAGACTCACCAAAATTCAAAACTGCGGAGTAGCTTAACCACCATATCCTACCCGAGTACTCCTGCTGACCATGTCCATCACTTTATGAACACAGTGTAGCATCTTATGATGGATACTTCCAGCGGGATAATGCATCACGTCACAAAGATCACATCATCTATCTGCTTTTTTCAACATAATGTGTTCACTGTACTCCAGTGGTCTCCACAGTCACCAGATCTACATCCTACAGAGCAGCTTTGGGATGTGGTGGAACGGGAGATTCTCATCATGGATGTGCAGCAACTGTGTATCAAACAGTTTCTTTATGGAGCAAAGTCTCTAAAGAACCTTTTCAATGCCTTGATGAATCTATGACACCAAGGATTTGGGAAGTTCTCAGAGAAAAATGGGGTCCAGCGTGGTAGCAGAAGACGGATGTGAGTGCGACAGGCTGAAGCAGAACAGTTATCTACTATATATTGGTAATGTGTAAAGAGTAATCACTGAAGCCTTTACTTGAAAAAACTCTTCCAAACAATTGCAGTAGCTAACTGAACTGATCTGTTTTCAGAAGCAAAAATGTTCCCTCACCATAACTCTGCCACCTCCATGCTCAAATATATTAACGTTCCTTTTAAAGAGTTCTGCGTTTGGTGTTACAGCAGATGAAATATGATTTCTGTCTCGTAAGACACACAAAGCTTTCTCACAGCCTGTTAGGGTCTCACTGAAATGTGTTGTGGCAAATATTGAATGGGTTTGCTATTTGCTTGAAACTTTCATGGAGATTTTTCCAAAATATTAAAAATTTAGTAGTCAGAGTCACCTTATAAAGTGATCAGTGTACATTGTACGTGCTTGCAAACATCTATAAAACAAAAAAATGTCAGTAGGAACATACCAGGTGAGCAAAACTGAGCCGATGGAAAAAATTATTTCTTTAAACCTGACACAGGTTATAGTTTGATAACATTTTATAATTCAAACCACACAAAAGTTCATTTTAAAACAGAAAAAGGAGGAAGACAGCAGTTGTCATGTTTTACTGCCTCGGAGGAATTCCAATTATTCATCTGGACTGAAACAGTATTTTTCCATCAAGCCCTGCTGAGTGTGTCCTCAGAGAATTATCTGCCTTTCATCCTTTGAAATGCAAACACTTTTCACTTTTAGGTGTTGAGCACTAAAACATCAAGTGCAGCGGGGAATAAGTGCATGGTAGATGCAGATGTGGCCAAGAAGCTGAGTGATCGTTCTGACTCCCCACATTAATCTCCCTCCACACGCTCTCTCTCCCACAGTAACTGTGTATGACCACACACTAATCTGAGATAACAGCTCAATTGGAGCTACAGAGTTCTTAATGATCACTTAGGGCAAGCTGGCATTGAGACATGTACACACAGAGTGATCAGCCAGAAGGCCAGAGAGTAAGCATATAAATAGTCACACAAGAACAACAGTATTGTATTCTATTTGTTTTTACTGCAACTATATCCATGAGATGATGGAACATATGTTGTTTTTTAAGGATTTTAAGATCTAATAATACAGCCCAGCATGGCCTGGGCTAGAAAAATGTGCCACAAACTGGTCGAACGTCTATTTCTACCATTAAAATCTAGTTTAGCAAAGTTATGCTGTAAATGCTGCCTGTTAACATCTCAGAGATATAATCGTACTCAAAGTTCAATAAACTGAATTATCACCTTTATTCACCTTTATGAAAACAGTTGGACAAGATGATTAAAATGTGTGTTTTCTAATGAGAGTTGCTCTGTAATTGCTCTGATAGTTGACTCTTTCAGTGACGTTTGTGACTCTGGACCAAAACCAGTCTTATGGGTAAAATTGCATAATTTACATAAAACACTGATCTTCATTCATGCAATGTATAAGCAACTATTGCTAAAGATATCGCAGTGCGACTTACAACTGGTTGTGTTTCTGGTTTTTATGTTGTTTCCTGCTGATGTAAAGTCATACCTTCTTCATGCAATTTTGTTTAAAGACTTGAGACATTTTTAATGACTTTTTTCCTGTTTCCATTTCGAATCAGTAGTTATTTTTAATCATTACCTGAAATATGATATTTTTAGTAGGCTTATAGTATAATGGTGAATAAAAACTTGAACAAAGACTTTCAGATTATTAATTGGAATTATATGCATTATAACGCATTAACTAAAAGTTAATCATTTCAAAAACCCCTTGACTCCAAACCCAAATGACTCAAAAATGCCCAAGACATCTCAAAGTACCACTAAGCTCTTAAGTTTCAAGTTGAAAGTTTAAGGCAGCATCATGGCTGTGGCACATCTTCAGACACAATACGACTCAGAGTCGTGACGAGGACCAGGAGGCGGGAATACTTTACACCAGTTTTAAAATCACTGCATTGGATCCCTGTATGTTTCAGGATTGACTTTAAAATTCTTTTAGTTGTTTATAAATGCTTTAATGGTCTTGGGCCTTCTTATTTATCAGAAGTAATTTTTAAGTATGAGCCCTGAAGTACCGGCCTTTTATCCGTTTCCAAGGTCAGAACTAAAACACACGATGAGGCCTCCTTTTATTATTACAGCCCTCGAGTTTGGAACAGCCTGCCAAAAAATTTAAGGGCTGCACAGACTGTTGATGTTTTTAAAAAGAAGCTCAAGACCTCTTTTTTTTAATTTAGCTTTTAACTGAATTAATTCTCTCATATTTGATATTTTATTTAACTGCATTTATTTATTTCATATATATATATATATATATATATATATATATATATATATGTTTAAACTCTAGTGTTCTACTCAGAGGGATCCTCCACACTGGGGTTGCCCTCTCAGCCTGGGGTTGATGCCACAGGAACTGCCTCGGTCTAGGTGGCGTGGGGTCTGACATGCAGCGGACCCTGGCCTGCCTTGACCTGGGTGTTGTGTGGTTTCTATGGTGGCGGCTCATGAAGTGGATGGATCCCATTAATATAATTTCCTCACATCAACATCAGATGTTTTTACCTATTTTCATTTAATTATTTATTCTCTCATTTTATTTAATGTTTTAATAGTTTTAGTAAAGAGAATGGGACAGTTGGGGGTCGTTGTGGGTTTCGTGGGATGGTTGTTCGGTATGGTGGACTGTCCTTGTGTGTATGAATACCTTCGAGTAAGTGAATGAAATTGGGGGGTAAGAATTCTTTCTCATCTTATCTGTTTGTATATTTTGTTATTTAAATGTTTTTATCATGTGCAGCACTTTGTGTTGTGAAAAGTGCTTTATAAGAAGGCAGTGGATGTTTCGGGATTAAAAGCTGATTCCAATTCCTCCAGCTGTTATCTCCTTAAGCCACGGGGATGATGTGAGAAATAGCAGCAGTCTACCTCCAGTTTTGACCAGTCTGATGCTCGTCCCCTAACGTGCTTTCAAAGTTTCTTGAATAGCTAATTCATGTTCACCATGAAATGGTTGCTTTATCAGAGCTGCTAAAATGTGTTTTGTTAATTGGGGCACGAAGTCGCATCGAGCAGACGGAACATGAATCGATCAAACAGAAAAACATGCCTCATTGTGGAGAGATAAAGAAGTAATCCTTTCCACACTGTGTACAGTTAAAAGCTGTGCAGATTATGCAGAGTTTGATAGGAGCACAAACAACCTCCCAAAAACACCCTCGATGGTCCAAATTATTTCCTTCCTCACTTTCTACCAATTCAACTTGTCTTGTTTTCATCTCGTCATCTTTGTCATTCCAGATCGTCAACGAGCCAGACATTGTCTCTGCCATCAAGCACGAACCTTTAAACAACATAAAATGTGTGTGTGTTTGTGGGGGTGTGTGGGAGGGATAATGCGCACATACCACGCACACATACCAGCAAGTGTTTTTAACTCTGCTACGAACATCTTCCCTTCATCCTGACATCCCCATGATGACACAACGACAGCTCAACAGATGCACAATCACTAAAAATAACAAGTCAACAGCACTGAAAGCAAAAAGAGGATTTAGAAAAAGCACAACACTGATTAACACAATCAGAGCTTAGGTTACATTATGAAACTATTTTACACATCAGGGCAGAGAGAAGTTGTGTTGAATCTATTATTTGAGGTCTGAAAACTGCTGAATAAACCTTTAAATAAGCACTTTTAAAGAGGAATTGCTTATTTATTTGGAAGGCTTATGTGTGTTGGCAGACCTTTCGCTTATAGGCTGTTGCACAAGGAAAAAAGCATCTAGAGTAGATTAAGCATAAAGAAATACCAACTGATAACAGAAAATATTGAGGAGTACCAACATGTTCCATTGCAGCTTTGCAATGAGGAAATCGTGGGATTTAGTAGGTAAAGCAACACAAAGAGAAGAAAAAGTTATTGCTGACTCTACGCCTCAGAGGAAAACAAAGAAAGGACTCTGAGCTCTGCACAGGGACATAAAATGTCTCTCTGCAGGTGTGAATGTTAAATTCATGAACAAGGATGAAAAAGATCATTATCACATTCAAGGATGAGAAGAAAGTCAAGTGGACATTCTGGCCTTTGAAGGCAAGACAGATAAGTGGGAAGCGGGTGATGCGTTTCCATAATCAGGATGAGGATTAAACGTCGGTTTCATGTCAGAGTTGGCCCAAATCTAACTTTGAGAACGGAAGGCAGGATTCTTTTGTTGCCTCCACAGCTGTCAATTTCAGATGAGAAGGGAGGTGGGGCGGCTTTGCATCTCATCTTTTCCAGGAGCACTACACAACAGTCTAGTGAAAACAAAGAGTCACTTTAATCTAAGGGTTGAAATATCAGGGAGTAGCAGGAAAAGATAAAAGATAAAGTCATAGTCAGACCTGTAGATGAGGTTAACATAACCTCAGAAGAACAACACAACCTGACATTATGCATTGCATCGCTATCTATTACAGCCAAAACGCAGAAGCAGTTTGAGATTAGTGAACATTTCCTTTTTCATTTATGATTGCATGACATCACATTAATAGTTATTTGTTTCAATCCTTTTGTGGTGTTCATTATAAAGATTTATTTGTTTTGATTATAACAGTCGTTTCACCTTTAGGTGCATTCATCCTTTTCATCTTGATTTTAATTATTTAGTCTATGTTTTATGTTTTAATTGATATTCTTCCTTTTAATGAGGTTTAATAATGTTAAACATAACTTATCTCTAAAGATACAAGTCTGAGAAGGTTTAAGAGAGAAATGCAAATGCAGAACCTGAGCTGGAGTCAAACCTCCCCAAAATGCTCATTGACTGTCTCAAAGCCCTGCCTACAAGGCAGAGCGGCGTTTGGTCGAAAGGAGTCCATTTTCCGTTCAAACAGACTTTTGAGATAAGTTGTGTTCCAGTCGAGTTAAAGAGATGATCAGATGATGATGAGAGAATGACGGGACAAAGAGATGCTCTGAACACAGAGAACAATGAAAGGCCATGCTGGACAGAGCAGTAACATACATAACAGCAATATGCGCAAGTACCCACTATCCAGATGAAATAAAGTACCTCGATGTGGATTTAGAGCATGTTTTCAATCCCAGAAACAATAAACCAGGTGTACCTCATAAAGGCAGGTATCTAACCAATCACATGACAGCGACTCAATTAATGAAGACAGTTAAGTTGGGTGGTTGTGCAACATGTAAATGAAAAAATACAATGATTTGAAAGTTCTTTTTGTCCTTTTCGTTGTTTTATCCAAATGTTTATTCCTGAATTTGATTTCTTCAACATGTTCTATAAAAGCTGAGCAACTAGAAACCTGTTTGGAAACTTTCAGAGATGAAGAGTAGAGTGTCATGACTGGGTATCAAAATAATGAAATAATAAATATGTGTTTTTAATAAGGTATCCAAATGAATATAGGTTAAAACAGACTAGCAAACTATCATATTCTCTATTTATTTATACATATAACATATGTTTTACAAAAACATCCCAACTTTATTGGATTTGGGATTGTAGACATGGTCAGGATGATTTAGAGAAACTGAGCATCAGAATGAGGAAGAAATTAGATTTATGTGACTTTGAACGTAGCATGGCTGAGTACATTAGAAACTGCTGATCTACTGGGATTTTCACACACAACCATCTCTAATGTTTACAGAGAAAGTATTGAAAAAGAGAAAATATCCAGCAAACAGCAGTTGTCTGGAAAAAAATGTCTTGATGCCAAATTAGAATGGACAAACTGGTTGTAGATGATAGAAAGGCAACAGGAAGTCAAGATAAGCACTGGTTCCATTTAATATATGCAGAATATCATCTCTGAACTCACAACATGTCCAACCTAGAAGCAGATGTTCTACAGCAGCAGAAGACACACTGGGTTCCACTCCTTCAGCTAAAAACAGCAAACTGAGGCAACAATTCACACGGACTCACCAGAACTAGACAATAGAAGATGGAAAATGTTGCTGGTCTGATGAGTCTCCATTTCACATCCACATTAACATGATAGGATCAGAATTTATTGGAAAAATGATGAAAATATGGATCCATCCTGTCTTTGATGAACTGTTCAGGCTGCTGATGGTGTAACAATGGAGTTGGTGGACATTTTGAATACCAGCATGACATGGTTTAAACACCAGATCCTACCAGAGTATTGCTGCTGACCATGTCCATCCCTTTATGAGCACAGTGTAGCATCTTCTGATGGATACTTCCATCAGTATAATGCATCATGTAACATATCATCTCCACCAAAGGCTGAGTATTGATTCAGATTTAAAGAATCGATTAAATTCTCAATATTTAGAATATATTTTCCACGATTCAGTCTAATCTGTTCTAATCAGATATGGATTTTGTTCGTGTTATTAAAATCTTTGTTTTTTGTTAAATTATATGTATATATTTATGAAACTTTAATACTAGTATTATATTGACATTCAACAAAAAAAATTAATGAAATGTCAGAAGTTAAAGATGACTTCTGTGGTTTGTAGTACATGAGGAGATTCATGTCTTCGTCTAAGTAGTGTGTTGCCATACTAATGAGTAAATGGAAGGTCAAAGTTCACCAAGGGAAATGTTTTAAATAAATGGATCTTTGGACTTATGGATTTTTAGAAATTGATATGAGAAGCGATTCTGAAACGATTAATCGATCTTTTCAACACAGCCCTATCTCCACCTACTTTTTCAACATCACATTAAGTTCACTGTACTCCGATAGTCTCCACAGTCAGCAAATCTACATCTAAAAGACCAGCGATTCTTAAACTGTTTGAACCACGACCCCATGATTAAAACACAAGTTTGTTTCCTTATTGAATATATAAGATGGAGAATTAAGGTGGCACTGGTGGAAAAAGAGGAACCTTATATGGGAGAGTTGTATCATGTCATCATGTGTATGATCCATGTCTATGCACTCTCACAAGTGCAATTAAGCCCGTTTGAATATGTGGGTGCGTGCTGTGACTGACTGGTCATCGGTGAATGCAGTGTGGATGATGGGGGATGGTGGGATGGATGCAGAGACGGCGCGCAGTCGGGGGTAATACTAGTGGGGGGATGGGGTCAATAAAAACAGAGTGGAGGATGGAGAAGAATTGCAGTGAAGAGAGGAATATCCGCGATGTGTGAGCTTTTCACTTGTTTCATGAGGTTCAACCAGTTCCACTCAGGTCAGAAATGAGGCGGCGCTGGTGTGAAAAATAAGGAGCTGCAGCAAAAGGTTTCTTCCTGTCAGCACATTTCATGGCCATGTTCTGCTGAGTACATTCAGTCACCTCATTCTGTGGCTGTAAAATAATATACCCACTCTTCTATTCAGCAACCGCATAGTCACATAAAGAAGAAGCTGTTTCTTTTATACACAGGATTGCCGTTTGGTTAATATCTCCTTCCCTTTCCAGGTTTACATGGATTCTCTCTTAACCTCATGTGAGAGGGATTTTAATTGTGACACATAAATTATTGGCTGTGGCTGCACGCGTACAGGAGTAAAAGTTTATTAAATCATATCCTAAGCCTATCAGTGCTCTAACGCTACAAGGACACTGATTCAGAAGGAGATTGGTTTTCCTTCAGACAAACCAGTCTCTGATTCTGCCTGCCCACGCGGATACAGCAGCCCACACAAGGAGGCGAAACGGACGCAGAGTGAAGGCCAGCCAGTAAAACACCGGCAAGTCAAGCTCGTCTGTCACGTTAGCTTGACTTATTTCAGCTTAAAAGGCTTTTAGACTCAAACACTTGATGTGTCAGAAGCTTTTATTTGCTTCACGAGAGAAATTAATCTTGTAGAGGTCTCCCCTGAATGTCAGGTTTGCGTGCGTTTGTGCACGAGAAGCTTCGCCATGAATGTTTTAGGAGCAGCGACGCTCCAAATGACCTGCTTTCATTTGCATGCCCGAGGATACGTCCTGCTGGTCCCAGAGACAGGAGAGCAACGGCAACACCTCCAGACAAACACAGAAGCCACCATGTGGTAGCTCGCAGTGCGACGGGGAAGTGTGTGGGTGTTAGTGGAAGACAGAAACAAAGAAAGGCAAGACAGGTATGAGAATGTATAAACGGTGTAGTATATTTGCGTGGGGAGGTGCTGAAATTTCCTCCCGAGCCACAATTAACCCAGACACAAAAGAAGATAGATGCACAGCAGTCACGAGGACAGCTTTGGCACAACTTCACTGCTTTCAACACAGGCGTTCTTTCAAAAATATAGGCCATTGGCTCCGAGTCAAAAGGGAAACTGCAATTCTATTATTTCCGCACAAAACAGCACATCTGTGATCCATGTCCGAGCTTTGTGCGGCGGACAGATGTGCCACACAAGCTGCCCTTCACCTGGACTGCTCTGCTTTTGAAGACGATAGGGAAATGGTTCTGCTCAATCAAACCTCATTTTAAGAAAGCACGCTTGTTGATCTGACGTTTTTCAGAAGCCGTGAAATCACCTGCGCACACTCTGGGCCTGAGGCAAACACATACACACACATAAACCCACGTCCTGGCAGAAAGCGTGATGTTACTGGAGCTTTTCTTCAAATTCTGGTAGTTTTTGTGCTCTTCTGAAAAAATGAGGGTTTGCCACGAACCATCAGCGAATACGAAATTCTTACATGCAAAGAGAATAGTGAACAGACATAAAAACACTACATTTTGATCACCAAGGAGCTTTAAGAAATGTGCAGGAATTTTCCAGGTAATGCAGTCGACACATATCAAGCCCAACCAGTCAAGCGCTGATGATTTCTGCTTGGGCACATGATCTCCAGATGATTAATGATAACACATACAAGCCCTGGACAAAAGAATCTGCCGTCCTTAAAGATGTTTACTCATCACTATAACCCTTTAAGTGCCACATGTATGTATACATACACACACACAGATCTATCTAGGTCTATCGAGAGAGAGCTATAGATATACACACACACACACACACACACACATATTTAGTATATTTATGTATTGTATGACAATTAATAGTTCCTTTTAATTGAAAAAACTAAAATATTTCACAAATGTATTTTTTTCATTTAACACTACATTATACTATTTTTAAGTAAAAGAAATATATTTTCCATACAGTAGTTATATTTTCCACACAGCCAAGGAAAAGGGAAAAAAGGGGGAAAAAATAAGGAATAACTTTATAACGTGCAATTTTCTGCACAGGTCTAATATGCTAATGTGTGTGCAGGTAAATAGGATGCTAAAAGACCATTATAGGCTGTTTCATAATGTTGACTGACAGAAAATATGTCACCTACTAGAAAGATGTTTGTTAAATTATTAAAAATATTCCACACGCCCTTTAGGGAGGTCATTCAGCAGAGTGAGTCATAGGGAAATACATTCATTTATATCTATAGGAAGTACAAGCAAAATGGAAAGAGATTTAAGTATAAAAGGGAAACATACCACAAAAGAAAAGTCTCTTAACTTTTGCAAAAAAAACATCTTGGACAAAATAAAAACTTTGGATTAAAATTAACTAGGACAGACATATACAGTGGCCCAGAAGTGTCACAACACAATTAGCCGCAACAGAAGTTAGTCTTTGTTCTATCAAAATTGCTGCATTGAAAATTCTGACACCGGAAGTGTCGAAGAGGCCATTTAATAAGAGAGTTCAGACACTTTAAACCCGGCCACACGGTTCATGTAGCCCCAAAGTTCCAAACAGCCAGTAAAGACATTAACAAACTATATTTAGTTATTAAAAATAAATATTTCAGTTAATGCACTGCCTGAAATGTGTGAATTTGACAAGAAATAAAAACAGACGTATTGCTGCCATTTTAAAGCATGTTTCCTCTGCATGCTGGCATGGGAATGCGACACCTCATCCTCCTACAGTGTGTCAGAGGTTAGCATCCTGTTTGAACTTACCTTCACATCTACATTCTTTAAAACAAAAACTATATATTTATACTATATTTTATCTCTACCGAAACCGTCTAGTTGTGGAAGATGTCATTTTGTCTGTCTGGTGTCAGGAGGAAAATTAGCTGAATGGCAGAGCTGATCTCAATGAAATATTTTAAAGAAGTTTTAAATGGCTTGAATACATGTTGCAGATGTTTTGAATCAGGGGTACCCAGATCTGGTCCTAAAGAGTTACCTTCCAGAAACTTTTAGATGCATCTTTTCTCCAACACACCTGAATAAAATGACTGAATTCCCTCCTCAGCATGTCACCCACCTCTGTAGATGCCTAGTAATGAGTCCTTCATTTGATTCAGGCATGCTGGAGAAGGGTTGCATCTAAAAGTTGCAGGACGGTAGATCTCGAGGCCCCCTTTTGAATGATACCTTTAGATTCATTCTTCTCATTTACAAAAGACAGCATTTGTATATCGCCAATAACATACATTTCACTTTTAATACATATGCAAACCTGCTAATTTTTGTTCTACCCAGAAAACTATTGTAAAATATTAACAAAAGTAAACATCTATTATTAAAATCATCTAAAATATTTGCTGGCTCATCAAACTAAATGATCTCCAAAAACACACTATTCAACCAAACAGGTTGAATACACAATAAAACATTTTTTCTACAATATCATTTTATTTTACAGTCTCAGAGAGACATGGAGAAAATGTGTGCAAACTGGATGACATGTAATCACACCAAATGCGGAGGATGTGACATTTGCCTGGACATGCTGGAGCAGCAACACATTCGTGATTTTCATGTTGACAGGAACCACTAGATGGAATAGACAGTATGGAAAACTATCAGCTGTATCAAGCAGAGGAATCATGGAGTTTCACTCGACTGGAGTGAAACTCACTCATGCTCTAAAGCCGTGCATCACCAATAAAACAAAACGTGCACACGCTTTAAAGTTTGAATTATATTTTTATACTTCATCATAAGTTGTTGTCCTTTTTTACGACTTTTTTCTCGTTATTACTTTGTTCTTGAAACTGTATTTTTACTTTATTCCCATCTTTTGATTTTATTCTTGACATTTCAAGTTTATTCTCATAGTGAAGAAGGGAGAAGAAAATCTTTCACAACTTGTTTTTTAGTGATAACCTAATTCGACTTCATATAATCATCATACATCTGCATTAGAACTTCTAATTCCAGCGCGGGAAGAACTGAGACCTTTTTTTCCCAAGTAGTTGTCATGGTGACTCGTTTCTGGGATCCATTGATGATGGCTTTTTAAAGTCTTGCCGCTGATGGTTAACTCGGGGTGAACTAATTTGGTGTTAATAAAACCAACTCAGAACAGCTATTGTGAAACGGAAAACTCTGAGTTTCATCTCAGGTATTGTAAACTCTGAGTTCTCTCTCAAACTCAGGGTTTGTTGAACTCTATTTGTGAAATGGACCCCAGGACGTCTCTCCATTAATACTGCTATTTGTGAGGGTTGGTCTCTTTCAGGATGTAATTAAATTAACCTCATAAATCCGAAACAGAAAAAAAATAAATATGTATTAAATATTTAGTTTGCAAAGAGGAATTAAAATCCAGTATATTAATGCAGAATGACTTCTGGTAGCGCCACTTCTAGTAGCGCCACTTCCGGTAGCGTCACGTCCGGTAGCGAACGTAGTGTACCGCCACTTCCGGTAGCGTCACGTCCGGTAGCGTCACGTCCGGTAGCGTCACGTCCGGTAGCGTCACGTCCGGTAGCGTCACGTCCGGTAGCGTCACTTCCGGTAGCGTCACTTCTGGTAGCGTCATTTCAGGTAGCGCCATTTATTCTTATAAATATAGTCCGATTAGACATGTTTTCATTCCTAGAAACGTATCTATTGGAGCGTTACTGCTTTCACTGCAGTCTTTAAAATATATTCATGCTCTCATCAAGCCGTACATCACCAATAAAACAAAACCCGTGCACACTTTAACGTTTGAATTATATTTTTATACTTCATCATAACTTGTCCTTTTTCTCGTCAGATTGCATCTAGAAGAACATGCATTTATCCGCAACACTGTGTTGTGTTTCGGCTAACTGTGTTGTGCTGTCGCTTATTGTGTTGCTGTGAACCTTCTGGGCCACCGTAGGATTATTTCTAATTATCTTTTAGTCTGTGTATAAGTCATTACAACTTACAGCAGCCTACACTTAACTTTATATTTAAGATTCTCCGTTTGTTTTGCCACATTATTTCCTGCTTCTGACACCAATCATTACAAATTATCTCAAATTTACCTTTTTCTATCTTTTTTTTTTACTTCATCTCTCATTAGTATGGTATAAATAAAGACTTACGACAGTTTTCTTCATCACTGTTGTCTGAACAGTCGTCATCATCGTCGCACCTCCAGATGGTCGGTATACATCTTTTGTTGTTGCATTGAAACTGTCCATCTTCACACTCTTCGTTTGCTGTTATTAAAAAAAAGGAAAAACAAGGGGGTATTTCAGTGTCCAGATGAATGAGCAACAATCTGATACGGTGAGGTAGCAACCGCAAAGTAGTTCAACTGTCATTTGCAAATGAATGCCTAATTGATATGCAGAATTCATTTGGGTCAATTGGCTGAGACGCTGGAAGCGTCATGGTGTGTTTTCTCTGTTTGGTACTGATCTGCCTTGTCGGGGTTTGTAATAGTTGTAAAGAAATTGCAGCAAATGAGGCCCGCTGCTTCAGTTCAGTAGTCTGGGTTACTACAGAGAGCCCAGTACCTCTGATGCAGAGAGGCTGTGATGCTCGCAGCCTGACACACATGACAGGCACGCAGCTTTTCCCATCCTGTTCCCACAGTGAAGCTTTAAAAAAGCAAGCAATGATTTAAAAAAAACAAAGCCACGTTAATATAATAATAAAATAATAATAAAGAAAAGTAGCCTCATGAATAACCATTTCTCCCTCTAGTTACCAAATGCACGCGCCCCAAGTCCCGCGAGCACTTTCAATCAGCCCTTCATTAAACACCGCCGTGGATTTTTCATCTCATTAACGTCTCACTCGCAGGTAAAAACATACAAATGCACTAAAAAAAAGGAAACAAAACACCAGGAATACTGACCTTCCAGGAGAGGAAGTCTGAAAAGGAACAAATGAAAAAGTAGCAATATCCTTAAATCCCACATCTCTGGAGGAGGTGATGGAGCTCATTCACATCCACAACACAAAGCCCGAAAGCCGCTCTCGTAGCGCTGCGACGCTGCCACACGACTCCTCGCGGTGAAACACCCCCGCCCTCCCCCTGCCTCCTTCTAATCACCTCACTGGCTGCTCGCATGGTGACGTCACAACGTTGGGCGGGGAAAGAGAAATAGAATAGAATAGAATAGAATAGAATAGAATAGAATAGAATAGAATAGAATAGAATAGAATAGAATAGAAT
>JBAMHX010000009.1:3202161-3212568 GCA_037177515.1 Pseudomugil tenellus | reverse complement strand
TTATTATTATTATTATTATTATTATTATTATTATTATTATTATTATTATTATTATTATTATTATTATTATTATAGTTATTATTTTTTATAGTTAGTAGTTATTTTATAGCTATTAGGTTATTCAAGTCATGTTCTTGTTGAAATAAACATAATAATTAATCATGTAACCATAGTGATGATGACTTGCCGAAGTTCAAACTAAGCATCAGAATTAGGAGAAAGAGCATTTAAGTGACTTTGAAGAATGGTTGGTAGTCAAAGTATATCCAGAAACTTCTAATCTACTCAGATTTTCACACACAACCATCTCTAAAATCTAAGTGAGATTAAACATCTCAAATCAAGGACACATATGTTTATTTTTGTATATGTAAGATAATTATTTTTACTCAGTAGTTTTTTTAAAAAAGATTTTTTTTACTTGTTTTAAGAATTCTTGACAGGATAATGTTCCTTGAAATAAGATGGTTCCACTGTTTCCATCCAATATGTTCAGAATGTCATCTCTGAACACGTCTAACTATGAGGCAGATGTTCAATAGCAGCAGAACATCACATCGGGTATCAGTCCTGCAGCTAAAACCAACAAACTCACCAGAACTGGACAATAAAGGATGGAAAATGTTGCTGGTCTGATGAGTCTCCATTTTAGCTCCACATTCACATGGTTGATCAGAATTTGGTGGAAACATAACGAAAACATTGAACCCTCCAGCCTTGTATCAATGGCTGAGGATGCTGGTGGGAACAGCTTAGAGGATATTTTCTTAGCACACTTTGAACCCCTCAATACCAACATGGCATTGTTTAACCACCACAGCTACCTGAGTATTGCTGATCATCTCCATCTGCTTTCTTCTACATAACAATGAGTACACCGCACTTCAATGCTCTCTACAATCACCGGATCTACATCCTCATCCTCAATTAGGTAAAACCTTCCCACCTCAGTTTCACCCCCCCTCTGAATCCACACCTCGAAAGTCATGAAAAACATTTTCTGTTTTCTCCGGTGTAAATCAGGCGCAGGTGGAGAGGACATTAAAATGCATGAAGACCTCCACCTTCTTCCTGGATCCTCTGCCTACTCCTCTACTGAAATCCAATATCACGGCAATTAGCCCTCTGATCGCAGCTATCATAAATCAGTCACTACAGCCCGGTCAGGTTCCTCTAGTTCTTAAAATTGCAGTCATTCTAGTTCAATTCTAGTTAATTACAGACCTATTTCTAACCTGCGGCTCCTATTTAAAGTCCTGGAAAATGTCGTTTGCAGTCCAACTCCATAATCACCTCCATACCCACAATCTTTATAACAAATTTGAATCCGGTTTCCGATCTGCACACAGCACAGAAACTGCCCTGGTCCGCGTCATGAATGACCTGCTTATGACTGCAGACCACAGCTCACCATCTCTGCTGCTTGTAATGGACTTGTTGGCTGCTTTTGACACCATGGACCATAACATCCTGCTCTATAGCTTCAAAATGCCGTGGGACTCTCTGGGACCACACTCAACTGGTTCCAGTCATACCTCACAGGCAGGACGGAGTTTGTGGCTCCAAATCAACACAACATTCTGTCAGCTGTGGAGTGCCACAAGGGTTTGTCCTTGGTCCACCTCTTTTTACCACCTATATGCGCCCCCCTTGATCAAATAATCCAAAAACACAATTCCACTGCTATGCTGAAAAGGCATGGATATCAGTAAATGTTCTCCAACTAAACAGCATCAAAACTGAAACAATCATGTTTGGTACCCCACATAAAACCCATTCACTCTCCCTGAGCTGTATCCCCATCTTTGGAGAAAACATCCCCCTGTAATCCTCTGTTAAAAATCTTGGAGTTATATTCAACTCACACCTCACTTTTGACACCCACACTCGTCACCTCTGCAAGATCTCTTTCCTCCACCTTAAAATAAAGCTAAACTCCACCCCTCTCTCTCCCAGCCAGACGCAGATCCATGCCTTTATCTTCTCCAGGCTGGATTACTGTAATGCCCTTCTTGTTGGGATCCCTGGCAAAAGTTTGCAAAAGTTTCAGTACATCCAAAACAGTCCTGCCCGGGTCCTGAGAAGGAGGCGAAAATATGACTATATTGCCCCGATCCTCAAATCCCTCCAGTGGCTGCCCTTTACATACAGACTACATAAACTCTGCCTCTTCACTCACCATGGGACTGCTCCTGCCTACCTCCGCAAACTCCTCCCCCCTACACCAACACACGAAACCTCTGTACCATCAGAAACCCAGGACCAGGCTCTCCACAATGGGAAACAGGGCCTTGGAGGCAGTAGCTCCACATCTCTGGAACATCCTCCCAGAGACCCTGGGGGCTCCACTAAGTGTGGAGGTATTTAAAAAAGGACATTTCTTTTCCAGAAGGCCTTTTAAAAATGGTTTTACTGTTTATACTGTAATAATGCTTTAAAATGTTGCTTTAATGGTTTTTAAATTTTGATCATTGTCGAGTAATGTTTGTGTTTTTTAGTTTTTTTCTTTTAACCCCTATCTTCTGTTGCACTTTGAGATTTCTTTTGAAACGTAAAGTGCATTACAAATCAAATGTATTATTATTGTTATTATCCTACAGAGCAGCTTTGGGATGTGGTGGAACGGGGAGAGATTTCATTGTGGAGCAACATTTCCAAGGAATGTTTCCAACACCTTGTTGAATCTACAACACAAAGATTAAAGCAGTTCTGAAGGGAAAAGGATCTCCAAACGCGGTCCTTGGGGGCCGATATCCTGCAGCAACACACCTGATTCAAATGAATGGGACATTACCAGACTTATGCAGAAGTTGACAACAAGCTGTGGAGATTATTTAATTTGAATCAGGTGTGTTTCATTCAAGAAACTTTCAAAACCTGCCGGACACTGATCCTAGAGGACCGGATTTTGAGATCCGGGATGTACCTGATTAAGTGTACAATTTACAAGACTAGAACCGTTATTGCAGAATTAATCTTATACAGTCAGAATAATGGACTTCAAAAGAAACAAACATCTTTTCTTCTGTAGATATTCCAACATATAATTGCAGGATTTGCACAGGTGTATTGGCTTCAACCTGCTGTTTGCTCACATTGGCTCAGTTCCACAGTTTTCTGGGGGATTTCAGGGAACTGAAACATGACTCATGTTTTAAAATCTCGCTCCTTCTCCTGCTGAAACAATTATAAATGCCAAAAGCTTGAAATGATCTTTTTTTTCTGTCAGGACAAGGAGACCAGTTTCTTAGATTAAGAAGAATATAAATTTAATAAAGTAAAATATTTAAAAGTTGAACATTGATAATTGGAGTGAGAAAATACATGAAAGACATACAGACATGATACAAGGTTATAACCCGGGGAGAATCATTACGTCTCACAAATATCTCACTAAGGTCAGAATGACTTTAGCTTAGGAACATGATGGTCAAAGCTTTCAACCAGATATTATGGAATTAAGAGTAAGGTAATTAAGCTAAAATATGAAATGGCCATAACAAGCTTCTTTCTAGAAAATACATTTCCATGTTTTGGGCTGAAGAAAATTTGATGTAATTCACTTGTACACCGGTTTCGCAACTAAGCCATTAGTTTCCTGGTTACACTTATTTTCTAAGCTTGTTGCTGGGAGACTGAGTCTAACAAAACCCGTGTAGAGGGATAACAGCACTGACAAATTATTCTAAAACTTACTGACATATATCCAGTTTTAGACAGTTTAAATCCAACAAATAGTGAAGTTTCAAAACATGTTTTCATCATTGACATGTGTGTTAATAGTGAACAGCTTCTTTTACAGGGGAGATTTCATATTTCACCGTATCCATACGGTACAAATGGTATTTTTGACATACACACACAAACATACAATTATACATATATACATACTTTGCTCATGTTAGCAAGCCTTCAGACTGTATTCTGAGATATAATAAAGCTGACTTGTGTCCTCTTTAAAGAGACATCTTGTCCATTAAGTCAGGAGTTTCCAAAGTTGGTCCTCGAGAGCTGCTGTCCTGCAGGTTTTCAATGAATCTCTGTTTAAATGCACTTGAGTTGGATCCAGCAGTCAGTTAAGTTCTGCAGATGACTGGCTGATTTGACTCTGTTGGAACAGGGATGGATGGAAAACCTGAAGGATTGTGGCCACCTAGAACTGGAGCTGGTTCTAGTTCTCCCATAGGGGTGACATATCTGCAGATGCATTCTGGGTGACGAGAAAACAAACTATCCTGATAAGTAAAGGCGTCGTGCAGCCTGCAGAGTTTTATATGAATTAATGCATCTTTTGTTTAAGGACACATGAATGTATGATGACCATCGGGGGGAGTTTCTTATCTCCTTACAAATTAGAACCCCTCCAGACCTCTGCATCAAAGTGCAATTCTCTGTTTTAAACTTATTCTTTGTTCAATAAACCTTGTTAACCTTTTTTACTTCAAAAGCAGGCTCCTCATCTTTTGAACCTTTATTGATTTTTTGCCTCTACAGTGAACAGCTTCTCTCACTGCCCACGAGGCCAGCTCAGTGTGTGAATGACGCTATCCCCAAGATCACAGACACGCCATTATCAGCACACACTGACATCACTTAGACCCTCACAGCCACACACACATCACCACCCGCCTCCTGCAGCACGGTCATTGTGCTCATCCTTCATCCCATTGTCTGCGTTGGGGCATGGTGGATATTGTAGCCAATCTCTGTCCCAACCATGATCCAACACCGCGTTTGTGTCTTTTTCCCACTTAACCAGACAAGATGAAGTTTCTGTGTGATGGGAGGATGGTTGCTCCGTTCTGCCTGGTACTCGAGTACAGAATGTAAATAGACCAGATTATTGATCAGAGACAGGAATACAGTCAGTGTGGTGATGAAGGCTCCAGGGAGACATGTGTGCAGGGACTATGGAAACATCATCATAACTTTTCCAGCACTCTGGAGTTGTACACCGTGGGAGTCCCTGCTGCTGCATTTCTGGGCCCTGGAGGATTTTCTGCCTCCTGTTTGATACTTCTACCATCAACATCCGGTTTAATCTCCTAATGAAACACATCTGGATACTTGACTGTTTTAAATTCTCCTTCCAATGTGGATTATTCTTCAAGTCTAGAGGATGAAACAAAATCACACAACTGTGGGATTTTTCAAGGAAACTGCTGTAATGTTTTGACCATACATGCCAGATGAAGCTGCTGAAGGATGGACAGCACCACAAGATTGTGATTATAGTGATTTGTGGGAAGCGTTTAAGCTAAATCATTCAGGCTGAGTGAATGCAGATCTGCCATGCCGGAGATGGAAACCTTCTATTACCCCCCAAGTTTCTATCTGGACTCCACAATCACACGGCGACAAGTCCTGGAAGACCAAGTGGAGCTGTGGTGGTTCAGCGAGCCACGACGCTCTTTATTTTGCTACTGTGCTTCTGTTGCTCTTATAATGGGGTTGGGGCTGGGTGGCGTTGGCCTCCTCTCCACTACCACCAGCCTTTCTGGTGAATGGCGTCTCGGAGTGGGGACCACCCTCTGCCTCTTGGCCCTCGCTGTTCTCCTCAAGCAGCTCCTCAGCTCTGCCATCCAGGACATGAACTGCGTGCACAGCCGGCGCCGGATTGACCAGCTGAAGAGTGGTGGGAGGGCTGATCCGGTGCTGATTTTAGCCGTAGGGCTGGCAGTTGCTCTGTGTGGGACGGTACTGCTCTGCGTGGCCACAATCAGCAGCCAGGTTCACGACAGCAGAGAAATGCTGGTGTCTGGGGCAGTTCTGATGGCTGCTGGGGCAGCCATGGCTCTAGCTGTGGTGGGCTACGGCATGCTGGTGCACCTCAAGAGAAGACGGGAGAATATGAGGAGGAGGAGGATGAGACTGAACAGAGCGAGAAGGCTGAGGAGCCGAGTGTTCGGTGCTTCAGGTGGACAGATGAGTCAAGTCAGGAGAGAGACATCCACGAGCAGGACTAGTCTGATCTGAATGGATTAAAATGGTTTCACACATTCCCTTCCCAGTTTGCCTCTAACATCAAACAGATCGACGTCTCGACAAGTCAGTAAATCTGTTTTGGACATTTTAATAAAATATCTGGATAATTAAGATTGTAAATAAACTTTCAGGAGATGTTACGACAAAGCGATTCCTCAGTTTGTTGTATGCGTTTGGGAGGTAAAAGTGTAAATTAGGAAGAAGCTGACAAAGTGAGTTTAGAGCAAAAAAAAAATCAGTAAGAATTAATTTATTGATAAACAACATTAATTCGTTATCTATACCACTTAATCCAAGTCTGAGTTGCAGGAAAGCTGGTGCATAACCCAGTAATTACCCTGGAGAGGTAGCGCTAACACAGAGACAACCTCCACATTCACTACCAGAGACCATATACAGTGACAGCACGCATGTCTTTGGACAGTGGGGGGAAGCTGGAGTACCGAGAGAGAACATGCAAACTCCACACAGAAAGGTCACTGTTTGGCAGAATCTGGATTCATGGCTGAACATAACCTTAATGCACTACAAAAACGGGCTTTAAAAAACAAACAAAAAACTACAAAAATTAGGTTAATTTCCCTTGAAATAAGATAAAAAATTCTTGTTCTGTTGGCAGATAATTTATCTTATTTCTAGGAACATTAACCTGTCAGGAATTCCTAAAACAAGTAACAAAAATTTAAAAAGTAAGAATAATCATCTTACGTTAAAAAAAAGCATATGTGTCCTTGATTTGAGATATTTAACCTTACTGATTTTTTAATTTTTGCAGTGCACATGTCCAGGTTCCAGTTTTTTTTTGTGTGTCATTGTCTTCCCACATTATATGGAATTTAGAGATGAGCTTCAAACTGAGAGCTAAGGTCCCCTCGTTCAGGGATGTCAGCAATATTATGCACCTCATCACTGCACAAATGTGTTTTTATAAAATTATATGTGTTTTTAACCTATATATAACCTATATGTTGCATCATTTACAAGAGAAATAAAGAGAATTTCCACAAGCCAAACATTTATTGTCAAGTAGAATTGCTATTAAAAAGAAATAATCCAGCAAAACCAATTTTATTACTTTTTGTGCGAAGTTACATTCCTCCTCATACATGACATGCTGAACACAACACACAGAAATACAAATTTAATCTTTAAAGTGATCCATTTCAACACATATAAAAGGAAAAAAAATCACATTTTTTTTTCCTTAATAGGAAGATCAGAAACTTTATTCAATACATTTTTAACAATCTCATACAGTGAAAAGCAATACTTACCTCCTTCACTTATACCTGTACTGAGGTTTTAATCATGTCTCTTAGAAACCCATCAAAAATCTTCTCCATCCGATGTGACTACTTACAAAGCAGTCCTGAGTCATAAATGACTCAACTTCAAATTGAACCCGTTTGAAGTGTGAGTGCTTTATTTCTTTATAAGAGGACAGAAAAGAGAAAAAAAAAAACTCAAAAGATGACAAATATTTACTTTCTGCTTCATTTGTGTTTTTGATTCAGTTTAACAGCTAATCATAGCAAACTAAGAATTTTCTTTTATTATTTTGTTCAAAATGAAATAATTTCTTTACTAAAGTTTTTTTTTTACTACAGGGGACAAACAAAATGCCAAGACTTGTTACATTATAAACACGTGTTTTTGATACACTTTAATCCTCATATATAATAATAGATATGCAATATTTTTCTTAAAAAGGGATTTCTTCTGACCAAAAGGGCATTAAAAAGCTAGAAATATAAATTTAGTTTTTTACATCTGTATAGCTACAGTTGGGTCTGAAGCTGATAAAAAGAACTGATTTGAAAAAGTTTTTTACAAAGGTTTTTGTTACATTTTTATGAGAGGTACCATTTTGGTACCTATAAAGTGAGGAAGGTTTTTTAAAGGTCCCCCAAGGGTTACTTTCAACTCAGTAGGTTAACAAGAAAACATCTATACATGATTAACCAATGGTGAACTGAAGCTCATCATCACTGTCTTCTTCCTCTCCCTCCTCTGTCTGTCTCTCTCTCTGGGATCTCTCTTTCTCACCAGTCTGGATATAGTTATCCTCAATGAAGCCATCGTCATCCTCATCCAGCCCCCTCTGAGTCCCTCCTATCTGACCAGAAACGGGAGGGTAGGAAAACTCCTCTTGCCCGTACTGGCTGATCCCATCTGTCTCTTGGAGCAGGGAATGTCTGTAACTGGCCAGAAAGCGGTGGAAAAGGCGAAACTTGACGCCCATCACAACGAGAAGGGAGATGGTGAGGACGGTCCCTAGTCCTGCTGCCATATAGGACCACTGCAGGGATTTTGGGCTTTCATCAGGCTGAAATGTTTCTGACAAAAAGAAAATAAATGTTACATTGAGCGACAATGCAACCATGACCCTCGACTCCCATTACTTCCTGTTTCTACTTACCATTAATCCCAGTTTTGTTAGTAGTGCTGTGATCATCAGTCTCCATTAAAAGATGTCTGTTGTGTCCTTTAAGCTTGTCATCTACAAATATAGTGACAGAATGTGCATTTCTGATAAAAACATAGCAGAGAAAAGATACTGAAAGGATGCAGCTGCCCCAGCGACCCATGTCTTTGTTCTGAGGGAAAACACAGGAGAAATTACATGAAGAGATTACATTTTTTCAGGATGTACATAACAAAGTTAGCAAACATTATTATCAGGCAGAAGGAAACCAGAAACTCGATTTCAAAATAACAGAAGCTTGACTCGATTTGAAAAGAAAAGAAAAAGAGCTTGAAGGGTGCCTGTGCGGGTATTTTGGTAAAAGTCAGCATTTGTCACTCCATATAGTCACATTTAGTGCCTCAGATGAAGGACATGTGAAGCACTGCAAATAATTTAGTCTCAAAATTCTGGAAAAGTTGGGAATTTAATCAGTTACACTGTCAGCCTCAGTATAAAAGTTATGTGCCTCATTCTGTTTCCTAACACTGCTGCTTACTGAGTAGCATTGCATAAAAACCGTAAAGCATGACTCAGGTAATTATGCTTTAAGGATAATAAAGCAGTTTTCCAGTGTTACACAGCAGCTGTTCTCTATCGTGATGTTCAGGTAGGACACAACACGGAAATCATTTCTAAGAAAGCCCTCCTAGTTTCCATCATGCACCCACATGTTAGCTTATTTCTTAACTTTAACTTTAATGCTTGGTGTCACGAGCTCAGCAATTCATTGGAAGCATTCCTCAGAGATTTAGCTCCATATTGACATTTTTCCTCCTTGTCTGTTCACCAGAGCTTTTGCTAATTTTGTCTTTTGTCCAGATCTGGCCTCAAAAGCCCCACGTACTGATCACATCTCCATCCACTTACACATTATTATTTTTTTTTTTTTTTTGCTAAACTACCATCTGTGTTTGTGTGTTCAACATCCTGTTTTAACTTGAAAAGAAAAGAAAATTATAATTTTTTCTTTGTCTAACATTTTCTTTTTAATGATGTTTAAACACATTTTGTTTATGGAAAAAGAAACAAATTAATAATGAATTATATTCACATATATATCTCATTATATTCATGTTGCAGAATTTTACTCAGGGTTAAAAATCCCTTGTTGACCCTGGGGGTCCAATCCAATAAGTATATTTTATTATTTTAGGTGAAAATGCTGATTAGTTGAGTTTTGTCCCAACTTACACTCAATCTAATAGTATCTTTAAGGCAGAAACATAACATTACTTTTGAAACATTTTAACAGAGAAATAATAAAATTTCTACCACCCATCGGGCAGATGGGGTGAGGAGGCTTTGAAAACACTTTCAGTGTTAGTTTTACACTTGATGTGAAAGTTTAAATATCTAACAAGTGTGTGAAGAGTGAGCCGACATAGAGAAAGACATCTGGTTTAGGAAGCAAACATTAATAATAACTTTAAAAATGCAATCTAACCATCAGTTTTTCTGTCACATGACTGTCACATGATGTTTTTGAGTTGGCCTGCCAGGTCTTAAGTCACATTCATCATTACAGTCCTGACTCGCTTACTAATTAACTTTAAACTTTAAAGATTTTTTTAAGATAGATACACTTTAGAAATCAGACATACACACAATCAGAACTGGAAGCGTTTGTTCTATGACATTTCCAAAAGAATAAGCAGGTCGATCGCTCAGTGACCCACGGATGATATACAATATACAACATATGCAAAATGATCCGAACAATAGGACCTAACAAGCTAAAAGGCTAAAACATGACAAAATGTGGAAAAAAGACCCACCTGAAAGGGCTGCAGAGCAAACGTCTCCAAGTCCTGAGTTATGACTACATCTTCCTCTTCCGCATCTTTTTAACACACTTACTGGGCAAAGGTTGATGGCATGTAATGGTGGGGGGGGGGGGGGGGGGGGGGGGGGGGGGGGGGGGGGGGGGGGGGGGGGGGGGGGGGGGGGGGGGGGGG
>JBAMHX010000009.1:3177427-3194142 GCA_037177515.1 Pseudomugil tenellus | reverse complement strand
AGAGCAGTAGCTTCTAGAGCAGTCACAGAATCACAACAACGCAGAATACGCTCACCAGGAAGTGACGTCAAGATCCAGCAGTTTTAGCATCTCTTAATTGGATTCCTGTTAAATTTAAGAGTTTAAATTCATTCTTACACATAAAGCTCTTCATGACTTAGCTCCATTGTATATCAGAGATTTTGTAGTTCTGTTTTTCCTGTTCTCTCCGAACTCAGTCATTCGAGGCAGATGGCTCGAAGATTGAATGGAAGTCAAGAATCATTGCAATCTTTTAGTTTCCCTTGGCTAGGCTATATATTATGATGATGTAAGTAAAGTGCCCTGAGATGATACTGTCGTGAAATGGTCCCATACAAATAAAGTTGAATTGAATTGAACTGTGATTTGTCAACCCCTCTCTGCATGCCCCTCTGTGTGTATGCATTCTACTATCTCAGAGACTTTGGAGCTCTTGTAAAAGCAACAAAGTCAGAGCCAGAGCTTGGCTAGCTACATTAGCCAGCATACTACATGAAACTATGACGAAGGTTTGAGAATGAGCATTGAATGTTTTTGTGCTTTGTAGGCATAGCTTCAGGTGGAATTCTGAAGAAAGAGGTTTTGGACTTTTAATTTATTTTGAAACTGCTCCTTGTTTGGACCGTTTTTTCCAGGATCTCCCGCTGTAGCTTTAAGTACTTGAGCGTTCTTCAACCAGATTAAAGAACAAAACAAAGAAACAATAAGAAATGTCTGGAACATAAATATATCGATGAAATTTCTGATTCAGTGACAACTTGTATCTAAACATTCCTTTTTATCACACTATTTACATTGTTAAGTTAATCTTTAGTTTCCAAAAGGGCAGGCTTGAAAACGGAGGCCAGGTACCAAGTGTATCCATGCAATACAAACATATGACCAGCGAGTGGAAACACAAATCTGGAAGAGGCATTTCTACTGTGTGACAGAATAACATTTTTTGCAAGCAGAGAATAATCTGCTTGCAAAGTGAATCAGTCTACTATGTACACATAAGTGGTCCAGGCCAATGTCCTCACCATGGTGATCCACGTTGACTCAATTATGTCTCTGTGTGCCCAACTAAACAGCGCTCGGAAAATTGGACTTATTAAACCGAAAAAAGTTTTTGGAGCCACTCTGTAAACATGTTTACTTCAGCTGTGAAATCGGACATTTTTACATGGGAATCTATGGGCATTGCTCTCTATTGCAGTCAGTCATCTAGCAATGAGGGGGAAACTGCAAGTATTTCCATTTTCGTATTGGGGGCACCATCGGCAGCCAGAGATTGCCACCTGAGAAAAAACAGAGCTAATGTAAGAACTTGTCAACATGTAAATAAACTATGCTTTCTTTTCGTCATGTGTACAAGGACTGAATGTTTGGGTACTTAGACCACATTACACCAGCTCCTGATCAAAAACTACAATATTCAGACTCTTCTAATTCAGACTGAAATATTACACCCTCACAGTGCAGAAATGCTTCCTCACAACGTACGTTATTTTTTATTTTTTGTGGATATGTGCAGTCAGTTTTCAAGCAGGCCCCTTTTGGGATAAATGAAATGCCATATAATTGTGACCCCATCTGATAAAGAACACACCTAAAAGATGACAAGTCAGAGATGTTATGGTATTGTATACCCACTTCTGTAGTTCGCTTTTGTTGAGATACATTCCTTAGAATAAGGATTTAGCATTACATTATTTCATGCATAGACCCCACATTCATCATTATATCAGTGTGTCATGAACTCTTCACATTTTCTGTTTCAGCTGATAGTTGTATTTACATAACATTTTTGAGTAATGTTCAAATGGAAAATATAAATCAAACAATAAAATGACCAAAGTCTAAAATAGTACGATATCATAACTTTCTGATTTTATGTGCTTTTGTCTTGTCTTGGCATCCTGACATCACATTCCCTGCACCATACCAAGGGTGTGAAAGCACAACCATGTAACAACTGGATTTAGCTTTCGGGTCTTTTCACACAGCCGCAACTGGATATTAACACACTGTTCACACACATCAGTTTATTTATAATGTGCTTTAACAGCAGCCACAGCTCAACATAGTGCTTAACATCTAATAGAAGTTCAGTAAAAACATAGAATTGCAATAACATAATACAAATATAAGTAATCAAACTTAAGACAAGTGGTAAAATACAAAAATTAAAAATCAAGTCAAGACAATAAAAAAACAATAAAATAAATTTAAAAAAACATATAAGATCAAGTCTGGACAGTGAGGGAGTCTGGCGAACAGGCTAAAATCAGTTTTTCCATCATTTAGGTGCACTGATAGAGAAGGTCCTGTCCCCTCTGAGCTTCTGTTCAGGACCAGGACGACCAGAAGCAGCTGATCAGCTGGCCTGAGGAACTGGGAAGGTGCATAGCAGCTCAGATAAATGAGGTGGAGCAAGAACGTTGAAAGGAAACATAAAGCTTAACATGGACTCTAAAGTGTGGGAAACCAGTAGCTTGAAGCACATCGGCTGATTCAGCAATGAAACATGAGGAAGAGTTAGGGGAAGAAGAGAGGAAAGAAAGAGAGGAGTAAGCATCGGACAGGTTTTTACTGGATGGGAAGAGCTCAGTGAAGAAACCAAAACCAAATCAAGACAGAGGCTGAAGTAGCCGTCACTAGAGGACGCCAAAGACAATCTGCTAGAGTTCAGTAGGGTAAGAGTAAGCTGGATTTGAGCTTACTAAGGCTCAATGTTCTCTCACAGTCGCTGTCATGGTGCATGGTTCTCGTCTGAATCTGAATGTAACAGTAGAACTGGTACCGACTGGTAAACTCTGGTAAAGTTCTTTAAATCTTACACTTCAGCTCCAGCAGGAATTTCCTGTTTTAGAACAGCAGTGACGGGCGGCATGGTGTAGTCTCTTCACAAGCAAACAAACAAATAAATATATTACGTTGTTTTTAAAAAGAATAATGTGTATCACACATGTGACAACACACTGATCAATCACAAGGATGTACTTCTGCGTAGCCGGGAGGCATAGCATGGTTGCATGTTAGGTTGTGAAGAGATGCAAGTGGGGCCCCCTGGGCCTCCATGGAGCCCACAGTGGTGACACCAAACAGCATGCAGTAAAAGCAGCTTCTGAAAGAATATAGATTTAGTTTTATGCGCAGCGTGGGAGTAAGGTTTAAGTAGGCCTCACTCTAGATGGGTCTAAAGTTGGTCCTCGAAGGCTGTTGTTCTGCATTTTTTCAATGTTTTCCGGCTCCAACAAACCTGACTCAAATTAAATGCATTCAACAGACAACAATGTTGCACAATCAGTCTGGGTCAGGTGTGTTGGAGCAAGGAAACTCTGTCTGTATGTACTCTACGCCCTAACCCCTCATTCACTACATAGGGCTGCACTACATAGTTCCCTCAATTTCATTGTGATTCGGACACGAAGCTCACTACTTGTTCTGTGTCGTGCATCACATGACTACCAGCTGTAACCATGGCTACCACAATGGACTTGAAGGATACGTTTCAAATCCAATCTAATTTCATGTGAACATGTCTTATTTACTTATATTACATTTTATTCTTGCTTTGTATCTTATTGATTATTTAGAAAAGTGATAAGAAATTACTACTTTTGAAGATGCATTGTGGGTTATTTTGAGTGCACTATTTTTTTCCCAAAGTACATTTGGACCCCCCTACAAAATGGCGTGAGCCCTATGTAGGGCGTAGGGTGAACATTTGGACACAGTCTCTGAAAACCTGCAGGACAACGGACTGGTAATGCCTGCTTTACACTTTAAAGCGACACAAAGATTTTAAAGCTAAATAAATGCAACACAGCCTGTTTTTGTTGTTAGATGGTTTTTCTAGTTAAACTTCTGACTGAGCTCAGAAAGAAAATAGGATTTAGTGATGGGATGTAAATGAGTTGCATCATTTACACCCGAGATCATGATGTAATCTGCACTGAAAACTGTTTCAGTAAGACAGCTTCAACATTTTAATTATTTCACATTGCATAACAGAGTAAAGGTCGCTGTAGTTCAGTATCACTTCAATTATTCACAATTTTACCACTTCTGTAATGTTGGATGCTTTTTGCTTTAAAGTGTATCTAAAAGCCAACAGCATAGTTTTGCTCTAATACTTTCCTTTGAAAAAAGAACAAGTAGAAAGGAAAAACATTCCACATAGTGGAGTCCCATCCCCCTCCTTTGAACACTGTGTATTCAAAGACAAACTTTTCAAGATGTAATGTGGCAATCCTGAATATCATGGACAGTCTTTGCTTTTTTAGGCTAAATCCTTGGTTGAAGTATCACACTTCATCATCTCCTTCAATTTGCTTCAGATTGTTAATATGTTTAAAGCAGTAAAGCACTTCTTTTCCGTGCACAGCATACCTGTCAGACGGCATTTAAAGGCAACTCTACCACAGAAGCAAAGCAAAACATCACCGTATATAAACAAAGAGTCAAACCTTGCTGCTTTTTCTCGTTCAGCTCCCTGCTGATCAGCAGCTAGTCTATGTGATGGCATTAACATTCAGCATCTTAGGTTCTCAACAGCTTCATATTTAACTTCCCACAATACAACATAAATGTTTAATACATTTGATTTGACCACAAAGTAACAAATAAACTCAAAAACACAACTGGAAAATGCATAAAGACTATGTTTGGTTCCATTAAGGAAAGAAATATGTACAGACTTCAGGTTAAAAGGAAACTCTGAGAAGATTTAGATGGAAAATATCAAAGCAACCACGAGTACTTTCCGGATCCATTAATGCACTTCGGCTGCTCCACCTTGCCTCCTATTGTAATAGCCTGCACAGGGTCACAATGACCTCTGCCAAAACCCACTTCTACTCTGTAACAGGGCAAAAAGCCTGTGCTGGACGGGTTCATTTAGCTTGATGCAACCCATGTAATTCTGAGTTTTAATACCTAAGCTCTGTTTTTTCTCCTCATTGTGTTGATCCTTAGCCCTTTTTCTGTGTATGTTGTGTTTTGTCTTCTCCTGTTGTACACAGGAGGTGTATCCAGTGGCTCGTAGGTGCAGCTTAACCCTAGCGATTCCATCCTCAAAAGTACCAGAAGAACTATTTCAGGGTGTTTTTAATTTTATAACACAGATAACAGACTTTTTACATAGAGCAATGGGATTATCTGATTCTGGGAGACGCAACCAGAATTGAATTGAATTTACTTTGTTGATCCCTTTGGGCGGCCCTTTGTAGAAGAACCTCTTCCCCCACTTCAACCTTCCACCTGCTAATTGCTCCGATGGGTCTAGCGTCCCTGAACACCAGATTGGATAAATTACTAAAATGAGCTTAAATCAATGCTGAATTGCTCCCATTTTTGAATTGCTACTACTGCAACACGTCCGATTCAAATAAAATTGATCTCCAACAGCTGCTTATCAAATTCTGCACAAGTCTGGTAATGACTTCTTTGTGTTACTGCAGGAAAACATCCAATACCTGCAGGACACCAGCCCTCAAGGACCAGCATTGATGATCCCTGAATTTTGCAACAGCATGCTAATAGTTAGCTTGGTTGCTTATTCTGTACTTTGTGTCAATTGAACCGATTGTGTTTCTCTTCCAAAGTGTCCTCCCAGTGAGCCATCTCCTCCTTACTGGATCCTTACACCATCTAGCCTCACAAAACCAGTTTCATATCCGGCCAAGTCATTGTGAATAAATCTGCCTGGCTGCATTCATGTCTTCCTTGGGTCCAAATCTTTGTGTGATGATGTTACGGGTACTGGAACCCAAAGACCCATCACAAAGACATCACGCTGAAATATTATCAGTTATCTCTCTGACACAGTTAACACAATTAGAATGATGCAAATACACTGAAATCACAAATGAAATATGCATTTGTGTGTATCTGTCAACTACTGGCTACAGAAAGCTCAGGACCAAGTTTCTACTTGACCTCATCTATTAAAATGAATGAAGATCATTATTGTAATCTTTTATTACTAACCAGCTAAATGAAACAGTCCAGTCTTGGATCAGTCAGGCGGGGTTTTTCTCTTCGTAGCTCATGGATTAATTCATGTTTCACAGTTATTTTCTTGTTGACTGTGTTGTCAGCTGACTGCTGACATCATCACCTTGTGATGTCCACCGGAGCAGATTTGTTTAAAGCCTCACAACAGCTTCATAAATGTGAAGAAGCACATTGCAGAGAATATTGGTTTCATGGTTGGTAACATTCATAAAAATAAAGTGATAATGTATGAAATGGGAATAAAAGGCTCCAGTTAGACATGTTTACCATCATGAGTCGGATGTTTATCACAAAAACATGAATTTATCATTTAAAGCATGAGAAAAAACATTTTGTTTGTGAGGATAATCTGGACACACTGTAGGCTCCCACACAGTCCCTGAGCAAAGATACATCTTCAAGAGGGTCCAACTGGACTTTACACACTGAGCACAGTCCTTTTTTTAGTCCATTTCCATTCCTGCCGCCGGCTGCATCATGCCTCTATGCAGATAGTCATAGATTCCTTCATTTTTTTAGATATTTTATCGCATATGTGGCATGACGACAATGAGACGATGATACTGGTATCCCATCAATTTACTTTGTTCGTTTCTCTATATCTTCGTTTGTCCAGTCTTTTTTAGTTTACCTAATCTTTTAAATTAGTTTTAATTCTCATTTTTAATGTTTCTGCAGCTTCTTCTGTGTGTTATGAAATCCCATAATCTGTCATGTACATGAAGAGTGCTTTATAATAAACTAGTCTTGTTCTGCCTCAGCATCAGTATTACTCAGTTTTCCCATCCAAAGAAGATTTACCTCCACTCATGAGGTGCTTTCTTTTGTTTTTTTATTCACCAATGATTTTGATCACACAGTCCTTATTCCATCTTACAGCATGTCAAGTCAGTTCCTGATGCCGCTCTTCCAATTATGGCTCGAAGCTTTTCTCACCTCGGACATTTGGCTGTCTTCTGGATTTGTGGCTTCCAGGTCCAAGTCTCGAAGGAAAAAGGTTTCCATGTGGCCTACGAAGGACTTTCCACTTTCACACCAGTTACTGTAGCAGTGAAACACCTCTGAAAAAGCCGCTCGGGGTCGGATGATTCATTATCCGAGTCCACTTTCCTGCTTGTTAAGTGTTTTCTGAATCCCTGCAAACCGGAGGTGCTGGTTACTCTCACGTGACTGGGACCCTCACTGGGATCTCCTGCTGAAACAGGGCAAAGTCAGTTGTATGAAACGCAGCACTCAAAGCCACCTACCATTACTGCCAGTATGTGTTCTCTCTAAAAGTCCGAACCATTTAAAAAGCTTTTTTAAAAACTATTTTTCATCTTATCCTCTTAAGCTGACGCCATATTTTTATAAAAAGCACCTAAAAAGGTAGACGCAAAGTAAAGGAAGAATTGCTCAACGTTATTAATGTTTATATGAATGTCCACAGAATCTTCGGACCTCTATGGCAGAATAGAAAAGCGACATTTTTTTCCTTGTTTCATTTCCTTATTAGACAGAGAACAACACTAAGTCCATGCACACGGCTACCACTGATCATGTTCAGCAACAAAATAACTTCTAATTATTGTTTGCATTAAAATACTATTTTGATCTGTATTTGTCTTTTGCATTAGGATTTAGACTTTAGCATTAGCTAAAAATAAGCAGCAATGTCCTGAGTTTAAAGGGATCCATCTCTTCTGACAGACAGAACCCACCCTCATCTGGACTAATAGTCCTAAACAGAGCTGATGTCTAATCGCAGGCAATGAGACAACACACACGCTGGGCTCTGCTATGAGCTAAGGCCTATTTATGCCTGATATGCATATAGACAGGTAGGGGTTTTTTTCTGTTACCTTCATGCATATTTCTGTCCCTTTTCAAGCAGCTCAGCTATCTATCACTTGGTACAGAAAACAGAGCGATATCTCCAGAAATCACAGTATTTAGTTTTAAAGCTGAAACACAACTGGTGGAAGGAACAAACCGGAGAAGAACAGGGAGAAGACGACCCAGAAATAGTCAAATAAGAAAGACATGAAAAAGAAAGAGACACAGATGCTTGATAAGCTGAAACATCTAGCGCACCCCCACTCCCCCACCGGGAAAGGGACTCGCTGCGGTCCACTGATTGGTGGAAAGAATCGTCCCTTCCTGTCTGACTCGACAGTAAGAACAAAGCGGAACAGCAGTATGTTTAAATAAAGCCGAGCGTCAATTTTCTTATTATGTCCACACACACATGGACAAAATGCTGCTTTGTCTTTGCATTGAGGGTCCACATCCTTTCTGGTAGCATGCAGCCTGACTGACTCAATAAGATACATAATAATGTGTTGTGTTGTTGAGCAGCAAGCATTTGTCTCACATGCACATTTCATCTTACAATCAGGTTGTCTGAATCATGAATGAAGCTAATATCTTTCACTGTGGGTGTAGTCAGAGAATACAATAATATTGTAGTTCGAACGCCACAAAGTTTTGGTAGAGACACAGAAAAATACACATAAGTAAAATACTTTCATAAAATAGGGACAATGAAGCTTTTTAAAGTAGCTTTGCAATACACACATACTGACCTGGGGCTCTAAGGGCTAGCCCGTTGTCAAGGCGACTGGGTTTGGTGACGATGAAGAGGTAGCAGAGGACACAAACAGTTATGAGAAAGGCAAGCAGGATCACTGCCGCAATAGACAGACCGACCATGGCACCAATACTAAGAGGAAAGGACACAGATTAGATGGAAACATACGTTAGAGGGTAAATCGCATTTTTGTGAGCTGGTGACTAAAACTTGATGAGAAAACAACATTTAAAGATTTCAGTGACTTATATTCTATAAACTTTTAGTGTTTATTAATAAAATATAAGGGGGCAATAGCTTGATAATGAACATAGCGAAGAAACGTACCCAGTGTATGACTCAAGATTTATGTTTACTATTTTACTTCATTTGAATCTCGAAGGTACCTTTTTACTTCTGTCTGTATATGTGCTTTGTATGTGTGTGTTTTAAGGACACTGGGAAATTAGATCAGAGTTACAATCTGGTGCAACAGATACATTTGCAAACAATAATCCTTTTATTTCACTAAAACTAGTTCTAAATATATTCAAATGCGAAGCAGTGAAACTCATATAATAGGTTGTTGTGAAAACAAAATGTCAAACCAAAGAGAGCAGTGCACGAAATATGTGTTTTCCCCTGAATTGTGGTTCACTAATCAGACTGAGTGAAGGGATGAGAGGGTAGCAAGAAAGATCTGAGAGCAGCTGAGCTTTAAGATAATGAACAAGTTCCAGATTATTTAATATCTTTAAAATAAATATGCAAAATGAACAGATTCTTTTCTGAAGAGTAATTAAATCTGTGCTGTTTACACATTTCATACACAAAAATGCTTTTAATGCTGTCTCTATAGAAAAACACAGCATGCAGTGTACAGCTTGTCTGCATATATTTAAGACATGTCTGAGAAAGCTCAAAATAAATAAGATCAGAAAGGAAACTGGGCTCACCTCAGCCACCACATGTATCCATAGTCATACGGGAAAAAACTGTTGGGATCATCACAGCAGTACTTAACATCGTTAAAGCCACAACAATAGACTGCAAAAGGCGCATTTCCTGGCTTGGGGCAGGAGAAGCCCTCCACAAACACACCATCTGTGTTGTAATAGCTGCTGCATTCAGAGTTCATGGTGCAGCCGAAGCGCGCAAGGAAGGAAAGATAAAGAACTTCAGGATCAGTGGATTAAAGTGTGAGCCAGAGGAGGAGTGCCATTCTTCATCAGGAGAGTGATTCATTCCTGCCGAAACATGCAGAAATAGGGAGAGAGAAAGAGAGAGAGGGAGGAAGGACAAGCAACATTCTATCCAAAGTCTTCCACCTCCCTGCTCTTTCTCTATATCTGTCTCTCTCTCTCGCTCTCTCTCTCTCTCTCACACACACACACACACACGCATGCATGAAACTTTATGAACAGTGTAGTGTAGGATTTAGAGCGGGTAAAATGATTACTAATCTCCACGAGGACAAACTAGCACCGTTTTGCATCTACAAGTAACATGGATGGATGGATGGATGGATGGATGGATGGATGGATGGATGGATGGATGGATGGATGGATGGATGGATGTGTACCTATTTAAACGTTTTATACTAAAAACTCCTGTTGTACACAATCTTGTAATTGTTTTCCGTCCCTAAAGGATACCAGGAAGCAGAAGATTTTTTACATGTCTCATTGTAATAAATTTTCTCATTTACATGTCTCTTTGTAATAAATTGTAAATACATGTAATAAAAATTGTCAGATGTGTCAAAAGGTTATTCAAAATGATGGACTACTTAAATATTCAGAGCATAAAGCTGTCACCATTGGAACCTTATAACA
Source organism: Pseudomugil tenellus (assembly GCA_037177515.1). Classification (NCBI taxonomy): domain Eukaryota; kingdom Metazoa; phylum Chordata; class Actinopteri; order Atheriniformes; family Pseudomugilidae; genus Pseudomugil; species Pseudomugil tenellus. Next base: position 3,183,735 of record JBAMHX010000009.1, on the reverse strand, counting down.
TTATAGCTGTGATAGTTTTATTGTAAAAATGTGAAACGTATCATGTGAAACATGATGGTTTTGTAGTAAAAATATGGATTATTAAGCCATATTTGTACTGGAAAGAGGAGACTGTGCATGCAGTTGATCAGAAAAATATCTAATTTACCAAATGGGATTATATTGGACTTTATAGGAGAGACTGTGATGGTAAAGCTTGGAGCAGACAGTGATAAATAGGACTACATCTTAATGTCTACATCGTAATTCTCCCAGTCCCCATAGTGAATAGTGCCTAAATTGTTTTACTTCGAGTTTTCAGAACACAGCAAGGCCAAATCAAATGGAGCACACAAACAAACACACACACAATCTCAATGCAGGTAGCTGACGTGTTCCACATTCCTGGATCTACAACAATCAAACTGGAACTGAAATTTTTCTGCTTGATGTGGAAAGTTTTCATGAAATCCCTTTTGCTCCAACATTTCTAGTTTACAACATCTGCTCACAGTTCTTTGTTTTATGTTTTTACAGTTACATTCAATATGTTTTAACATGAGTAGTTTCAAATTTTTTACAAGAACACAAAAACTACATGATGTTAGGGTTGGTGGGTTTTATTTTGTAGTCTTCCTGTTTTGTCCTGTGTTTCTGTTTTTTGCTTCATGTTCACCTGTCCCTCGTTTGTTCCCACGTATTTAAGTCCTTTTGTTTGTCTGTTTAGCTGCGGGATCATTAGTTAGTTTGTTGTAATTAGTTAGTTCATTGGATGTCATGAGTGTCATTGCTGGTTTCCATCCTGCCTGCCTCCTGCTTGTCCTCCTCACCTGCTTTTGGGTCCACCACCTACCTGCATTCTAACACATGATCCAAGTATTTCAAGTAATTACAGACCAATCTCTAAACATAAACTGACAAAGGTGCTTCATATTCTGATCAGTGAACAGGTGAAGGATGTTTGTGCTCACCAATATGATGTGGCCGCAGTCTCAGTTATGCTTTTGCGAAAATCACTGTACTGTTACTGCTCTCATAAAGATTATAAATGATATAACTGGAGCTCTTCACAACAAGCAGTGCTGTGTCCTTCATTATCAGCTTTTCAAAAGTATTTGATACTGATGATTATTTTACTTTAATCAAACATCTTTCAGCTTTTGGCTTTTCTAGACAAGCCATAGGATGGTTTGCAATTTTCTCACAAACAGGACCCAAGCCATTCAGATACAAGGTTACTCGTCTGAGGTAGTGCAAGCGAAAAGGGAATTCTTCAAGGTTTGGTTCTGAGTCCATCATTATCCGCTGTTTAAAACATTTTTTAGACAGAATATTCCAAATTTAACTTTTCATTTCCATGCTGATGACACGTCATATACTATGTATATATCGTCATATCGCCAAATCTGCGGAGGCATTTGAAACAGCACATCAACCACTTTGTCATCTGTAACTTAGTAACAAGAAATAGTCAAGATATTGAGTTAGTATCTATTTTTAGGATTTTTAATTGATGACCATTTGTCTTTAAATGAGCATGTTCAGTGTGGTGGAAGCATGTCATTGATTATAGAGATGTGTTATATATGAATGAGTCTGCTCATCATCTCTAGATGCTAGATAGTATGTACCATGAAACACTGAGATTCAATACTATGGAATGAAATAACAAGAATAAGACTGAAAGAAAATAAAACATTTAAATAGTAACCAATTTAACAAAAAAATTAAGCATACACAATAAATAAAACTTTTCAGAATAGAGACATAAATAAGAATGCATAAAAAAGAATGTATAGAGAGTCACGTGGGTGCACCGAGCAAGATGGTCGCCTGATTTGAACCGCCGTAGGAACCCTCAAATTTATTCGCTAAGAATTCGCTAAGTATTTTAAGCTTATTCACTGGGGATTTTTTTTAAAAAAGGTGGCCAAGAAGTGTTTTTCATTTGAAAGGATGACAACCAGGGCAACCAAGCAAAAAGCTGGAGCTGGCGGGGCTAATTCTAAACCTGCTAACCCTAGCCAAACGATAGACACGAGTGTACTGTCCGCCATGCAAGAGTCTCTGCAAAAAGCTTCCACCGAAACGTCAAGAGTGGGACAACTCCTATCGACTTTGCAAGCAGATATGAAGAAGATGAAAGAAGTAAACTTAGGACTGCGAACGGATATGGATGGGGTCTTACAACGAATGGACGAGGCAGAGTGCTGTATTTCTCAACTGGAAGACGACAACTATAATCTTCATGAGTCTGCTGATAAAAGCGCCAAAAAATGCGAGGAGTTACATCGTGCAATAGAGCACGCAGCAAACCAAGACAGACGACAAAACCTGCGGCTGATAGGACTAAAAGAAAAGTTGGAAAACAGTAAGATGGAGAAATGCATGAGAACCATAATCACCGAGGTACTTGGTGTTGAGCTTGACCGGGCGCAATTGCAGCGCGTTCACCGAGCTCCCGTGCCGATGCCAGAGGATGGCCGACCACCTAGGCCGGTCATCATGAGGTTTTTAAGCTTTTTGGAATGGGAGCGAGTGATGGCGGCCGCAAAAGAAAAGTACCGAAAGAAGGAACATATAATCTGGAAAGGATGTAAGCTATCGTTCTTCCCAGACATTACTAAGGAAACGTCGGAGAAAAGGAAGAAATTCACGGACGTCAGGCAAAGGCTACATGAGCTGGATGTGCGGTTTACACTTGCGAACCCAGCCGAGCTGCGCTTTACCTGGAGAGGTAAACGAATTAAGTTTACAGATCACCGTGAAGCAATGCACTTTCTGAAAACGGAGGATACCACGTGGGAATGCCAGGATTAATGTACAACTGCAAATAGTCTACGCTGTTGCTTACATCAGTGGAGCTTTATGCTACGGAGATAAACTGAATAGGGAAGGTGACTGGTTCAGCGTTGCTAGGAAGAGCAAAGGTTTAAGGTAATATGTGCCTTTATATAAAACATTTTTTTGTCTGAAAAATGGTTTAAAGGGCACTACTCTTTTTGTTACTTCATATGTTTGGTTTTTACTACTTTAAGGTTGTGACATAAATTGGCCAATATATCTGTCTAGTAAAGTATAGAAGCTGTGATATAATTGAGAAGGGTTCAGCAGGCGACCACTCGCGTACCGCACGGATCGTATTTGTGGGAGGATTCTCCATGTGAGGAGAGGGGCAATAGAGGGTGGGGATGTTGTTCAGTTATACATGTTTTTTCTAATTTTTTTTATCTTGGTGTTTTTATGTTTTGGTTTTTTTGTTTCAGAATATGAGAATAATGACTTTGGCACTGTTTTATTTATTGCAATCTTTGTTAGCTATGGACATGGAGCATTATCAAAGACACATTTAAATGGCTTATTGTATAAGGATAATAACCTGAATGTAAATGGGCTTCAAAACCTTATTAAATTAAGGAAATGCTTAACTTATCTTAAATCTCTCAGGCTCAGTAAGCTTTTATACAAGAGACACACCTGACAGACTCAGAAATACCTAAATTGGGAAGAGACTGGGTGGGGCAGGTATTTCACAACTCGTATACAAGCAATAAACATGGTGTAGCTATTCTGGTACATAAAAGCTTAACTTCGTTATTTTAAAAGAGCAAAAGGACACAGAGGGTAGATTTATATGCCTGGAGGCAAAAATCAATAGTGTTACAGTTAATCTGTGCAATGTTTATGCTCCTAATAAGGAGGATGCAGATTTTTTCATAAAATAAATAAAGTGGTGGGGAACATAACAGGTGCTCATATGAATGTTTCAGGTGACTTTAATCAAGTCCTAGATGAGGTATTAGACAAAACCACAATTTTCAAAAATGTGCCTAAGGATAGGCTTGCTATTAAATTGATGATGAAGGACCATGGCTTGATAGATGTGTGGAGGCTAGTGAATCCCAAGGAGCGGGAGTATATATTTTATTCTCATAATCACAAGTCATACTCCAGAATACTCCAGAATTACTTCTTAATCAGTACTAGGTTGGTAGAGAATGTCTCAGACTGCACAATAGCACCTATTGCATTAAAAGATCATGCCGCTGTACATTTGGCGTTAGTTCTGGAACCCAATGTTGAAAAAAAGACTAGATGGAGAATGAACGTATCTTTGTTTCAGAGCTCTGAATTTACTAAATCAATAGAGAAAGAGCTTGATGATTTTTTTTATATCAACATTGGCTCTACTGAGAGAATTGGCACAGTGTGGGAGGCATCAAAGGCCCATATCAGAGGTAAGGTTATAGCTTATGCCAGCAAAAAAAAACAGTCACAAAAAATTATGCTTCTGGAGGCAGAACTCAAAGAATTGGAGAAGAAACTTTCAGGAGGCTACACTGATGCAATTTTAAAACAGATTTATGATAAGAAGTATCAACTAAATGAGATATGCAATAAAAAGGTACAATATGCACTATTTACAATGAAAAGCAACTTTTATGAAAGTGGACAAAAGGCCGGAAAGCTTTTGGCTAGACAACTGAAACAAAAATACCTGCTATACACAATACCTACTATAAAATATGAGGATGGGATACTTAAGACAAGCACTACGGACATCAATAATGATTTTCTAAATTTCTATAACAAATTTTATAAGTCTGAGATAGAGCATGACATAAATAAATGTGAAGATTTCTTTTCAAAGCTCAACCTGCCCAAACTTTCTGAGGACCAACAAACTGATCTAGATAACCACATAACAGTTGCGGAGGTTAGAAAGGCTATATCATTAATGAAAGTGGGTGTAACGAATGGAGAGTCGGAGCCAACGGGAAGGTTAACAGGATTTATTATTAGACAAGGAGGAATGAACGAAAACCTGTAGGAAGGTGGAGGAGTCCAGGAAGGTAGGCTGTGGGGAATCCAGAACAGGGCAGTGCTGGCAGGAGCAGCAGGAACAGGCATGGGTTTACATACATTCAATGTCCGACAAAGTAGTGACTGGTGAGCTGAGTGCTTTATGGCTGTGAGGAGAATCAGGAACAGGTGATCAGGGGTAACGAGTCTGGTGGCAGGTGATGGTGATTGGGCTGAAACACTGGAGCAGGTCATGACAGTGGGAAAGTCGCCAGGATTAGATGGTTTCCCATCAGAATATTATAAAAGGTTTGTAGATAGATTAGCCCCAGTTTTAACTAAAGTCTATGAAGAAATGTTTCTATTGGGAAAGATGCCGGAAACATTTAATGAGGCTCTGATCTCCTTAATTTTAAAAAAGGATAAAGATCCAACTGATCCAGGTAGTTTTAGATCAGTAAGTTTGATAGATGTGGACTGCAAGATACTGACAACAGTTCTGTCTATTGGACTAGAAATAGTACTACCATATTTGGTACATACAGAATAGGTGGGGTTTGTTAAGGGAAGGGCATCATCTGACAATGTCAGGAGACTTTTGCATCTCATATGGTTGGACAGGAATAATATAACACCTATAGCTGCTCTATCATTGGATGCCCATAAGGCGTTTGATAGAGTAGAGTGGAGCTTCCTTCAATATACATTAAAGGCATTCGGATTCGGTGAAAGTTTGATTAAATGGGTTAAGGTCATTTATTCGGACACCAGAGCAGCAGTATTGACAAATGGGATGGTCTCACATTTTTTTTAGTATTCAGCGGGGGACAAAACAAGGAGATCCGCTCAGCCCTCTTCTATTTACGCTGTTCTTGGAGCCTTTAGCAGCAGCAGTTAGAGCTTAGAGAGAGATTAAAGGAGTCGTGCAGGGAGCAGATGGAGATAAAATGCTTTTTTATGCAGACGACATATTACTACTTGTTAGGGATCCTCTTCAATTTCAAAAATGCTATCTAAAATAGAGACTTTCTATATGATATCAGGCTATAAGATAAAATGGTTAAAATCGGAAGCTATGCCTGTGTTAAAGGGGTGTTTCCATGGGGTGTTTCTCCATTCCAGTTTAGATGGATTCCGGTTGGTATGAAATACCTGGGCATTCGGTTATGCTCCAACTTGCATAATATTATTTCAATAAACATAGACCCATTGTTAAAAAATCTGAATGTAAATTTAGACGTGGAAGTTGCTGAATCTCACATTTTGGGGAAAAATCAACACAGTTAAGATGGTTGTTGGTCCACAATTTAATTACATATCTATGATGATACCAATATCAGTTGGTAATACATTTTTGAAACTATATAATGAGCAAGTTTAAGCATTTTTGTGGAATGGAAAAAAGCCAAGAATTGGAGTAAGAAAGCTATGTGCTTTGACAGCCAATGGGGGACTGGCACTTCCAGACTTGGAGTTATATAATATTGCATTTGAAGTGAATAAACTAGCTAGACACTGGAGAATGC
>JBAMHX010000009.1:3137782-3153380 GCA_037177515.1 Pseudomugil tenellus | reverse complement strand
ATTTGCTGTAGCTCTTTGGACATTTTATTGGCTTCTTCCACCAACACCTCTAATTCCATCGGATCAAACTTGTATTTCACTTGCGGTTTTGTAAAGTTGTCATCATGAAAACCATGACACACGTTAAATCCTCATTTAAATAGGCGTCTCCAACACTTTGCACCCGCTGTCATTTGCGTGAGCAATGTTAGTAGATCACGTACTAATCACAACCCCGCCTCACACGCTAAATTCTAGATGCTACACGCTGATTACTACACGCAAAATGAGATCTTAGTAAATTCGGCCCTAAATGTCTATTATGTAAACCACTTTCAGCTGTTTTCTCTACAAGGTGCTGTATAAATAACAATTAATTATATTAGAACAAGCCTCCTATTGACCTATTAATTTGACAGGAAACATCTAAAACCTGCAGGTCGCTGTCTTACAGGAGCTGGTGGTTCCTGCTAGAGACCCTAATAAAGGAAACTAGCTGAATTTAAGATCAGTATGAGACGATGTTCAACATTTGACACAAAGACACAAATGCATGAAACTGAAACATATAACTAAATCATCACCCTAACAAGCTTAAGTTTGAATAACTTATAAATTTCATTCATTTTCTGAATCATTTTCTGTTTTTTACACCTCAAAAAGACCTCAAACTGCTCCAAAATATTCATCCTCTGTTCCATTTACAGATACAGCTTCAATTACAGATACAGATACAATTTCAGGCTCCTCGTGTTGCTAGGGTGTAGTTTGAGTGGCACAAGGCGAAAATCCACTATCCTCTTGTGCAGGAGATTGCTGCTTTTAGACCCCGCATGTTTTCCAGGGAATTTTTTTAAACTTCCCTCCTAATTGGCTCACTTTTCCTCCAACTGTGAACACATAGAGCTAGGTATATATATATATTATAATAAATATCACATCTGGATTTACATAAAAAAAACAGCAAAACAGTCACAAGATCCTCCATGGTTACGGTCATAGCTTGTAATTTCCATCATCACATCAATGTTCCCGTGAAAAAAACTCAAATCTAAGTAAGATTAAATATCTCAAATCAAGCACACATATGCTCATTCTTTTTAAATGTCAGATCATTATTCTTACTCAGTAGGTTTCTTTTAAGATTTTTTACTTGTTTTAGGAATTATTTAACAGTTTAATATTCCTTGAAATAAGATAAATTTTCTGCCAAAAGATCAAGAAATTTTGTAAAAATTAACCTAATTTTTGTGTTTTTTTCTTGTATTTTAAAGCCAGTGTTTGTAGTGCACATAATGCAATATTTTTAAACGACAAAGTAAACGTTCATTTTACACATTTTGTATTGAGATGACATGACCTGTGATTATCAGGTGATAGAGTCACTCCTGCCCTGCAAGGAGTCCTCTTTCATCTGGATGTGGGATTAGTGTGAGGCTTGCACTGCGGTAAAGGTGCAGGTGGACGCCGTAAGCTCCATATGGTCTAAAATCTTGTGCCAGATCTTCTGCGCTTGTGCTCAAAATACATCCAGCCAGCTGCACATGGCAGGTGAGGCACAGTAACCTCCTCTGATCTGAGTGCAAATATTGTGTTCAGTCTCATGTGTCCAGTTAATCAGCTGATGTCTTCTGAAGACATTTAAGTTTTGTAAAGTTTAAAAAGGAAAATGTGCAAATAAATGCAATTTGTAGATTTTTAACATATTTTATTTGACCTGTTTCTGTAGAATTTAGTTTATTAAAATCGTCTTTAAATCTATTTATTCTCAGCTCAATCTTATGTTTTGTGTCATGTTTTGTCTCACAGTTCATGTTTAGCATTTCTAAGAAAATGAATGTCTAGTTTTGTTTACAAGTTCACTTCATTTTAAACGCTGCCAGAAGAAAATCAAGCAGAAAACGTCATTTTTTCCTGCTGGAGCTCATCTAATCTCAGAACAGCTACAGGAAAGCCCCTTAGCTGTTTGTGCTGCAGTCGCATTTACTATCCAATATACCACACGGTGGAAAGGGTTTAGTCCCATTATAAATGTCTCATTATAACATTTAGCTGGAGTGAAAGAAAACTAACATTTGGCAAGAAATAGAAGAGCTTTTCCTTCTGGTGAGATGCCAGAGTGTTTGCTGCTACATATTTGACCAAATCTACGTCACTGTTGATGCAAAACATCTTCCAACATGCAAAAAATTCAACCATTTCACAAAACAACTATTTCAAGTATTTTACTGGCAACCACACTGGGATCTGAAGAGAAATACAAATCTTAAAGTGATGTTAGCTTAGTCTATCTGCAGTCGAACAGGAATCCAGTTATTACTGAGAAAAACAATATCTTCCTGGAAAGTCTTCACTCCAAGCTGCTTTTTATTACTGTGGAAGTCAGACAGGATGCAGCTATTAAGCTTTCAATTTTAAAAGAAAGCAGAAATCTCCACATGCAAGACAAGTTTATTTGAATGGCACTTTTCATGAACAAGAAAAATCATGATACTTCACATAAAACATTAAAAGAGTTACAGATGGTGCAACAAAAGAGTGAAAAAGAAGAAAAAACACAGCAACAAATAGATAAGTTGAAGGTTACCATGAAGATTTGCAAAAAGAAATAGAAAATATCTTTTACTCTCCGAATAGAAATCAATGTACTAAATTAAAACGATTATTTATAAACATCATCAATATAATTGGAATTTGATTGTATTCAGGATCTGGTGTTTTTATGAGGTGCCAGAAAATATTTGTCCCAAAGCTCCTGTTTCGTTCATTCATTACATTGTTTCGATGTAAATGAGTTTTAAAAGGATAAATGAATCCTACAGTGCAGATGCATAAGCCGTCTAAGCAGCTACTTAGGAACCTTATGTCACCAAAGCGTCCCAGGCTGAACTGCAAATGTAATACACATATCTTTATTAAATCATTAATATAGAATTGTAATAATTACAAATATAACAGAGTCATTTAAATATGAATAGTAATAAACAAATAAACTCATTTTATCATGGTTGTGTATTAGCCATGAACAAATTGAAGCTTTTTACTCTGAACTTGTGGTATCTGCTGTTGTTTTTAGTTCTTCTGAATAAAATCTTTCATAAATATTCTCTAAATATTAAAGGCTGAAAGTTAATACTGAGCTGTTTCTCTGAATTTGCAACCCCAGTAAGATTAAAATCCCCAGCCTGGAAGCATACTGGTATAATATAAGCCAACAACACATTATGCAAAAGAACAACTACGTCTCATTGATGTATAAAGTGATCAGATCCCAGTGAAAGTTAAACACTAGTGTTGTTGAGAGAGGAAGGGGGGGTCCCAGAGAGGCTAGGGTCGCCTCTGCTAAGATTTATCCCTTTTGCAGCTTTGATTTTGCCATAATTGCTTTCTAGTGTTCAATAATCACCTGCTTAGTTCACATCTAACTGAGTCTGCTGTGTAAAAGCAGCAATTCTGATACAGAGAAGTAGCGTACTACTAGACAACAACCAGATGTGGCCAAGCTGTTGCTGTGACGTGACTGTTAGTCTGATTCAGTAGATGTTGACTGGATATAGAGCATAAGCCCCTCCACTGGCCACGGATTTCATGCAGCGTCCACCCCCCCCCCCCCCACCCTGTGCAATCTGTGTCCTGCTGCTTTTAAAATCTCCTTTTCTGCAGGGAACAACGACCCTGAGCGGCAACATGGATGCTGAAAGAGGCTCATTTTAATTGTGTCACATTGGATCCTGGTTTTAAATAGTTTTAGCAGCTTCACCGTTAATTACCGGCTGGGGAGTTTGCTTCAATGCAGTAAGCGATTCTTAAATGTTACAAAGTTGCACAGCATAGAAAAAAAAGATTTATTTTTTCCAACTAAACACTTGCCAAGTGAAACACAATTCAAGTTTAACTACTGGAGGTTAAAAAAAACCCACAAAGTGCAAAAATCCCTCCAGTGCACAGTAGATCAACTAGCATCTTCTTCCCACACCTCTCACAAATGCCATTTGTTCACGTGCAGTCCTATCAACCATGCTGCAAACATGTCAGCGAAGTACACATCAGTCTCTAAACAGAAACACTTTTAAAAGCTCATTTAAATGCTAATTTATTTCCTGCACTTGGATGTAAAGTTGGTTTCTGTCTCCACATCTTCATGCCTTCTGAGCTAGACTTCAAAGCTTTTAAAGCCTCAGTGTGTTATGTGGTACACAGCTGTAAATACATTCAGACACGCTGCTACACGTCTTGTGGTTGTGTCCGAAGTTACATGGATTCTGGAGATCAGTCTCAGGATAAACAATCTGCCCGGCTCCTCTTTTTTCACTATTTGTTCTGAATTCTTGGTGAATAAACTCTAACCAGACGTAACAGCGTACTTTCTCTGGCCAGCAGACTTTTCCTCACCAAGTGGAAGGACTCTTCATTCCCAGTGTTTGGTCAGGAGATCAGAAATGTGATGAGCTTAATGAAAACAATAATTTTAACATCAGAAGGTGTGTTGTCTCTTGGCAACCAGGGATAAATCTGGTTGAGAACACATCGGCTCATGATATTGATTCATGATTGTGTTTTTAGTACAAAGTAACGATACATTTATCTACTTCAGACATAGCTCATGTTGTCAACGAGCTAATAGCATTGATCCTAAATGTAAACGTTCATAAATACAGTACAATCATTGACTGTATAAATAGTGGACAGCACATACCATCACGTGACCCATAGGTTTCTGAAGAGCAGATTTGAAGCCAATAGGCGGGTCCTACCGTCGCCATCTTTTTTTCGTCATTACCGGAAAATCCCAAAATGGATGAAAAGGTAGAGCTGAGAGGAATCCGTCACGGTGGAGCCAGCAGGAAGTACACAGCTGTAACCAGTGATAGCGCTCTAACAGACATCAATAAAAAGGACACGCCTCTAAATTTAAGATTAAAATAACATTGAAAAAAATGTACCCCAACCCCCACATCCCAGAGTTTACATGATGTAAAATTGGACCTATTAAACCGCAGAAAGTTTTTGGAGCCACTCTGTAAACATGTTTATTTCAGCTGTGAAATCCTTTTAACATGGGAGTCTATGGGTATTGCTCTCTATATCAGCCTCTAGTGGTGGAGGGGGGAACCGCAAGTATTTCCATTTCCGTATTGGCGTCGCCATCAGCCAGAGATTACCGCCTGAGTACAATACAATAACTATTTAATTCAATTTTATTTTGAGAAAGGATTTATTTTTACCTCCCCTGACACGTCTTTTCCTGTTTATTACCAGTCTGTTATAGTATTGTTCTAAGAACGATTTTTACAAAATTCAGTGCCTCTAGCACTGAAGGCAACACCGGTGCCCAACTACACTGCACTTATCTATGATATCCTCTACTGTTTGATTTAGTTCTTGTGTTGTTCTTATTCTCAGATGTAAGTCGCTTTGGAGAAAAGCGTCTGCTAAATGACTGTAATGTAATGTAATGTAAAAAGATTTTACCTGAGCTTAATAACATGGTAAATGGTTTTCTAGTTGCACATTTTGACTGTGATATAATGAAAATGACTCAGTTACATGTGATATTGTTTCACATCATTCAGTGGATCTTAAATCCATTAAATCTATATAACATGGAAATGTGTTCAAAAGGCCATTTACATCAATAGTTATTATATTTACATCTCACCAAATGATTTACTAATCTACATTTATATCATGTTGTTCATGCACTTTCGGTTCTTTCATTGATAATCAAGTGCATATATGAATAGATCTGAACTTTTTGTGATCTGGCATCAGGGAGTGGGTTGGAAATTTAAAAACACTTGGACAGAAAAAGTCAGTTGTTTGGGTTTAATGATGAAATCATCTGAAGGCTTCATGGTAAGACCTTCATTAGTGAGTGTAATGAAAAGTGCTTTATAAATGTGTGTTTTGGTGAAAGGCTTGCTTTTGTCTGTTTAAAGGAAAATTCGTTTGCACAGCGAGTTTTATGTATACAAGACCATTCAAAGTGCTTTACATAAAAACATCAAAAGCATCACTGATGTTGAGCAACCAATATCAAAAGTCAAAATAAAATCTTAAACTAAATTTTAATATTTAAGAGCAAGTTTGAAAGAACATAATTCAGCTTTTTCTTTGGAAATAGAAAAGTTCTTTGTGTGTGAATGCTTTAGCAGCTCAACATAGTTAACATATAAGTGCACATTCATTATGTCCCTCCTGTGTTTGAATGTTCACTTAAATACAGGTTGAAAGCAGCGCTTTAGGCACATCTTTCCACACCTTTTTTTATTCATTTGTCCTTTTTCTCCTTCTGCTAACTCCATTTAGTTTGATGTCCGGTCTTGCTGCCCTGGATGCCAAATGCTCAAGTCGACTGGGCATCATGACCATTTCTTACTATCTGTGGACAACCTTTGTTGCGGTGGTTGTGGGCATCCTCATGGTGTACATCATCCATCCAGGCGGGGCTGCCCAGAAGGAGGACTCTGAGGAGAGCAAGAAACCGATGACCAGCTCTGCTGACGCTCTTCTGGATCTCATTCGGTAAGAGGCGGCGGTGAAATGTCCGTGTTATTGGGCTCACATGAAAACTGTAGGAGAGAGTGCATGGCCAGCGCCATGGCAACACAGTTCAACAACACATCCAAACATCCACATAACTGCATTCACATGAGTAGAGTTTCATGTTTTTTAAAAAAAAATAGCCGAATATTTAGGACTGAACACATAACACATAATATAGAGATACTACACAGCAAAAACTAAAATCTAAGATTAAACATCTCAAATCAAGAACACATATGCTTATTTTTTCTAACGTAAGATATTTATTCTTACTTAGTAGGTTTTTTAAAAGATTTTTTTACTTCTTTTAGGAATTCTTCACAGGTGAAATGAGATAAACAGAACAAGAAAATGTATCTTATTTCAAGGAAAATTAACCTAATTTTGTAGGTTTTTTGTTTTGCTTTTTAAAGCCAGTTTGTAGTGTATGAATTTGGCGACAGTTAAAATTCAGTAAATCTCCTCTAGGACGCCTGTAATCAGAGATAACCTGGACAGTTTACAAGAAGACAAACGTGCAAAACTCTGCAGGTCAGAGTGTAAGCCTGGAGCCTTATGTGCCACTGGGTTATTGTGCTAAGCTAATTAGTTCTGCTGAAGTACAGGTTTGTTAAATTAGAGGTAAACCTGGGATAATGTGCTGAGAGAGTCGGGACGGTGAGCCGAGTCAGTTGGTCAGGCGACTAAATCTTACAAAACGGTGTAGCTGAAGTGGTGGCCAGATCCTTTTATTCTGACTGGCTACGAAAATAATGTTAAAATGATATTGTTCTGAATATAGAAAATTCTCATTTAATAGAAACCGACCGAGTCATCTGTTGATTTCAGATTTTTTTGTTTGTACAAAGCAGGAATGAAAAAATTGTACTATGTTAATTCAATTTCAGCCATAATAATACATTTTTAAAGAGGTTTGGGGGGGGGGGGGGGGCTAGTAATAAACTGGCCAAGCTCATAAAATCCAAGTATGTACTGATCATGTGCGGTGCTGAAACTGTGTCGTTCACAGGCTCAGTGTGTGTGTGTGTGTGTGTGTGTGTGTGTGTGTGTGTGTGTGTGTGTGTGTGTGTGTGTGTGTGTGTGTGTGTTTTACAGAGCACAGCTGTGCTTCGGATTTATCCTGCAAAGCTTCTTTACAGCCTTCATCTATCAAACAGGCAGAGGCCTGCCATATCAGTACACTCAGAAATACGCCCAAACGTCTGTGCTCATGTGTGTTTGTGCTTTTTATAGCATGTTCTAACAGTCTGAACTGTATATGGATGAAAATATACAGTCTTCATCATAAGACCTGAGGTCAGAGTGATTTAATTACCAGGTTTTGCTCTGTCTTAATCACAAGTCTATTGACTGAGTGGTCTAATATATTTACTATTTACAGTGCTTCTACGTTGTTCTGTTTAATGCACGAGCTGTAAAACACAATGTGCTATCTAATCTCTTTGCATCTGAACTGTACCGTCTGTATTCTGATGGTGGTTTGAGCTTTCCATTGACGTGGGATTTGCAGACATTTCTAATGCAGCCATGACCTTGTTGATTGACTGACACTACTTTTTGCGTAGCTAATGCTCCATACATAACATGTCTTATAGAAAAATAATAAAGGCAGCAATCTGCACAGCTTTAAGCAATCAGTACAGTTTATGATGTTCAGGCTGTTTGGATTTCATCAACGCTGCTGTTTATTCAACGCATATTCTGCAAACCAGTGTAAATTTCTTTGCCTAAAGTAATGCTTTGTGTAAGATATTGTTTGAATGTAGGCATTAAGTAAGTTATTCCAGTGTGCATGTTATAGTAGACAGTATTTCTGCCATTATTATATTTACTCTTTTAATGTTTGATGTGTTGCCTCAATTTAGTCTCAGTTCATACTGTGAATATATACAAATTTCCATTATTCATAGAGCGCTGCAGGATCACAAAATGTACTAGCCTGTTGCAAAACTGCTGAAAATATTGTTTCCAATAACAATTACTGCATGAGCAGTCTATTGTTGGTTAAACTTGCATTATGGGGGCTACTCTGCAAATGGTTTTCACTCATTGTTGATACAGCTTAATAGAATCCAGGGTCATGGGAAGCTGGAGTTTATCCCAGCAAGTAGCAGGAGGGAGGCAGGTACACCTGAACAATCTATTGCAAATGCTTCTCAGAACAGTTAATCATCAGGTTTCTTCCTCCTTTTCTCTTCCATCATTCAACACTGAGTTCACAAAGTCGCTTTTACTCGTTGTCGGTGCAGAACTTAAATTATGTAAACTTTTAGAACATAAAAAAGTAAAAGTAATTATTTTGTTTATTCATAAGTGTAAGAAGATTAGTCTCAAAGCAGGTTATTTGCAGTAGGAGTATTGATTAAAACCTGTAAAAGGAGACCTGCATCTGATTTTAACTCGTATATCAATGCTAATAATACAAGAGTAGAGTACACATTATTGTAATTATACCTTCAAAGAGAGAAACATAAATAGAAATTGATTACTGGGACAGAAAAACTAACCAATATCTTAATAATCCATTAACCTGCAAAAGTATAGACATGGACATAAAGCTTCTGTTAAAGAAGTCTCATCATCACTTTAAAACCAAGTTATAAAAGAATACAAAGTACATTTTTTTCTTCACATGCAAACCTCAGAAACATTTTTTACTCAGTACTGTTAAAATTAATCCAGTAGCCATCTTACAGCATCACCATTACTGAGGTGGTAAGTCCTAATTACATATTTACTGATATGGATCATTCATACCTGGACTTGACAGTGTGAAGTCATGAGGATATGTTATCTGGAGATCTCAAAGTCAATCTGGTTTTCATATTGGTAAGACACCAGTACATCACTAGCTGCATTTCCATTACACCTAGAAGAAAACATAAATATCGCAATAGAAATCCAGTAATGGAAACACTTGCATTTAAAAAAACGCACTCACAGGAGGAGTTTTTTCAGAAGTTTCAATACAGAAGTTTATTGTGTTTAATGGAAATGCTTGTTCCATATTCTGGATGTGACATGGTAGGTCATGTGACTGGCTCAGATGACACAGGATGGAAAAAATAAACCGGATATGAAGAGTTTTACAATGACTTATAAATGGAGATGAAGGAGAATGGCTTCGTAGTTCTGTGGCAAATTTTCCACAGCAAGTAGAAAGCCCCAAAATAACACAACATGACTACCTTGTGCTGTAACTCATGTAAAATCACATCCAGCTGACTCTAAACAATCAATGTTCAATGTAAAAAACTGCAAATTGCAATTATTTGTCCAAACTTTACAAATATCACTGTAATGGAAATACAGCTAGTGTCACTATGATCTGTCAGAAACTGCTTTTAATAACTTAAAATCCACATTCAAATATGAAACAAAATGCTTGTTTAAATAACTTTTCAAATATTCAACCAATGTTTAAAGTTTCCGTAGCTTTCCGAACAGCCAAAAATGTGCAAGACCCCATAGATTTCTTTGACAATAATAATTAAATAGTCATACTCTCATCTGTTAATCTCTGAGGTTCGCAGAAATGCCACCTCAGCTACAGCAGAGGGTCTACTACATCTGGTGTTTGTGCAGAATAATCTGTAGTCACATCTGATCCCCACTAAAGAGAATTAACCCATTTCTGAAACTCTCTTCCACAGCAACATGTTTCCAGCTAACTTGGTTCAGGCTACATTTCAACAGGTAAGCTAACGTGTTTAAAAAAAAGAAGAAAAAAGGAACAAAAAAACTATTTATTTGTGTGTTGTTCATAATGGCAGTCCAGTTTAAGGCTTGGAGACAAAGTTTGCAGAAATAAACCTGTTCAGTTTATTGCAAAGTGGTAAAATAAGAGAAAAGAAGCCAAGAACAGCTTAGCTTATCTTAGCTTAGCTTAGCTTAAAGGATACAAACAGGAAGTTACTGTTCTTATCAAAATTGGTAAATGCAATGAAAAAACAGAAATATTTTGTTTATTTTATTGGAGAAATTGTAAGATTATAGTTTTTTCTTTGCTGTTAACTTGAAATAAACAATTAATTGACAGTCCAGACAGTTCAGTTGGTAGGAAAGATGTCTTGCTGTGCATATAAAGTAGAACGCAGTCCCAAGATAACTACAAAGACTCCAAAAACAAATGTTAGATGAAGCAGCTTCTTTACATATCTTTCCAAGCATCCTGTTTACTGTTCTGTGTTTTGGTTTAAAGTATCGAACACAGAGAGTTGCAGAACTTATCCCCAAACCCACCGTGGCACAACTCCTGGATGAGACCACCACGCGCAGGGTCTACATCTACGGCATTCAGGATGACAACGGCACTGACGTGCAGAACTTCTCCTTGGATCTGACACCGCCTCCTGACGTCATCGTGAAAACATCGCCTGGTACAAGCGAAGGAATGAACGTGCTGGGGATTGTTATTTTCTCTGCAACTATGGGTAATTATTATGCGAAAAGGCTTCTCAAGATGCTGTTTAGCTGAGATGTTGAAATCTCAGATTTTTCAATTCTGAAAAATACAAATAATTATCTTTCCGCATAAATATTTTCTTTTTTCTTTGAATCCAGGGATAATGCTGGGAAGAATGGGGCCCAATGGAAGTGCTTTGGTCAACTTCTGCCAGAGTTTAAACGAGGCGGTCTTGAAGATTGTTGCCATTGTCATTTGGTAAGAGGATTGTGTCGGACTATGTTTTTCATAGGAAATTAACTAATATTCTGTCTTTTGATGGCAAACTCTCATATGTGCATGAATAAATTCATTCATTTTCTATGCCGCTTAATTCAGTTCAGAGTTTTGGGAAAGCTGAAGCCTGTCCCAGCTATTAGGAGGGTAGAGGCAGGTACACTCTGGACAGGATACCAGTTCATCACAGTCCATCAATAAATATTACAGTAAAACACACGCAATCAAATCCCACTAATCCTCATTTTATTTGTTTTGGTTCATTCAGGCAAACATTACAGTTGTACAAACTATTTTCAAATTGTAAACATAAAGAAAAATAGATTTCTATAATAAATTGACAACACCGCTTTTTTCCATATAAAAAAATCAATCACTAACTTTTTTCTTATGTAGTATTTACCTCCTAAATAATAAAGTGTTCCCGGGGCAAAAGAGTTTCGTGATGCATTCTAGTTACCATGTTTTATTTTTTAATTAGACTTTTTTTCATATCAATGACTTTATTTTTTAAATTTGTATTCAATAGAATGAATGACCAAAATGTATAAGGTGTCATTTTAGCTTTTTGCTTGCACTATATACATAAACAGTGAGAAATTTTGAGTGAAAGAACTGCGTTTTGGAAGCTCTGCATGAAATACAACATATCTGGGGTAGCGGGATCAGACTGGTTCAACGGGGTTGTATAATGAAAATTAAAAATACAATTCTTTACTTTCTTTCCTCCTTTTGTCAGAAACAAAAAGGGGGGAAATATGTGATAGGAAAACGATGAATGATATTAAACCTGACTTGTTTAATCTCTGTTTTATTGTTGATGGTTGTGATGAAGGTAAAAGTTAAAGAAAATGTAACTGATGTTACATCATTATATCCCCGAACACGGAGATGAGACTATAGCTATCTACATCCCCAAGAGGACGATCTGTATCAAATTTCATGATTATCGGACCTATGGTTTCCCCACCAGGGGGGCGCTTTATTCACGAAAGATCTTATTTTTGGCTATATCTCTGGAACCATTTCTCTCATTGACCTCAAATCAAGTGGAAATAAAAGGTCATGACCTCAGGAGGCATCCTGTGCTGATGTCATTACGGGCTGGTTCAAAGTTTCAACACCAGGTGGAGCTTTGTGACTGAACGTGTGCGTCTTTATATTATTGTGTTGTGTCTGTTGGAGGATTGGAGAGTAGGGATATAACCCGAGCTGATGCTTCTTAAGATATAGGCCTTGTTTCTCATTAGAGATGAAGGTTGACAGGTCAATATCAGCATCTACAGAACTAAAATGGTCTAATTGGCTGAGAGAGAGGAGGAAGACTTGCGCTGTGACATCACCATTAAGTTGGAACGTTTGGGAAAGAAGGGAGTGTCGGGAAAAGCGGAATGAAAAGAAGAGTTTAAATGAAACGGATCAGATTTTCCTTAATAAATTTAGCTAAACCTGCATTTAAACAGCGCTAGCATGAGCATATCGGGCAACGCTGGGTGTCCTCCCCATTCCCCAAAACTCTCATCTCTCAAACGAATCATTTCTCCGGTGGCCACATCTCCTCTCATCTACACTTACTTTTTATGACTTTCAGGTATTTTCCCTTTGGCATCGTGTTCCTGGTTGCTGGGAAGATCTTAGAAATGGACGACCCTTCAGCCATGGGGAAGAAGTTGGGTTTTTATGCCATCACTGTGGTAATGGGCTTAGTGCTGCATGGTCTCTTCATCCTCCCAGCCATGTACTTCTTCATCACTAAGAAGAGTCCCATAGTTTATATCAGAGGCATCCTTCAGGCGCTGCTCATCTCATTGGCCACCTCATCAAGGTAACAAGGGAATCTCTCTGCATGAAGACTGTGTACAGGATTTATATTTCTATTCTTTCATTACAACCAGCAGCATCCAGGCTGTTATTAGGGAGTTTGTGGAAAGTGGGATGTGTTACGGTGGCCGGGAAGTGCAATACACAATTACATCTAGTGAAACACATTTACAAGTTTACCAAAAACACTTTTACAAAGAATTGGCTCCAGCCCCCCCGCGACCCCGTTCGGGAATAAGCGGTAGAAAATGGATGGACTTTTACAAAGATATGGCCCGGAAGGGATATTGTGAGGGGTTAAGTTTAGAGCATAGACATATACAAAGGATAGATGCCTCACCTGCACTGTTTGGCAAAGGAGAACGAGCTTACTGAGCTGCCATCTTGCCACAGTCAGCTCGCTCATTCATGTGTTATATTCAGGGCCTTTTTACTTCTGCCAAGGAAGTTATGTTATCTCCAGTGTCGTGGCAATATTTTAAAGTCTGTGTGTAACTAAGATCCAAAACTTTGACTGGTACTGTATCTAGAATATAAAAATATTTCACTAGATTTAAATTTGCATCGTGAAAATGTAAAAGTGTTTCATTAGATGTAAATGTGTATTGCACTTCCCGGCCAATGTAACAAGGGGTGGTGGGGGTGTCTTCATAAATGATTAGGTGTGTGTTTTCAATTCAGTTGGATATGGGAAGGTTTAATTAGTTAATTAGTTGAATAACTGTATATTGTTATATTGTAAAACATTTTGTACTATTATATAAGTAAAACTGTGTATTTTACTTTAAGTTAATCAAATTTAACGTGTAGCGAAGTACCAATAAGTAACATCCTTGGATGGTTATAAAAGTCATTGAACCCCGGACGGAATAAAAACGATAGTTTTTTATTTAAACAGTAATCAAACCTTGGGTGTTTTTTTTCTATTGTTGCAAATAGCACATCTGTTTAGAGCTTTTGTTTTTTCTCATCTCTTCACACTGCAGCTCAGCCACTCTGCCTATCACCTTTAAGTGCCTCCTTGAGAACAACCACATCGACCGACGGATCATCCGCTTCGTATTGCCGGTCGGGGCCACCATCAACATGGACGGTACGGCTCTCTATGAGGCGGTGGCGGCCATTTTCATTGCCCAAGTGAATAATTACGAGCTTGATTTTGGGCAAATTATCACCATCAGGTAAGATGTCAACAGACAAATCCAACTTCCTTGTGTGATATTTTAATTAATCCAAGTAAATGACACATGTGGGTGGTTTGAAAGATGCTTGCAAATTTTAATTACATCCTGACTGCTTCTGTTAAAAAACATAAGTGAGAGGAGCAAACTTTTATATTAATTTAAATGCTGGTGAAATAGAAATGTTTACAGAAATAATCTGAACAAAAATTTATATATAAAAAAAAACACGCTGGTCATACATACAAGGTATGCATAATACCTTAACCTGGAAGCAGGTGGTTTACAGCAGCAGAGGATGTCAGATCAGAACAACAAACTCAGGCTACAATTCACACAGACTCACCAAAACTAGACAATAGAAGATGGAAGCTGGTTTGATGAGTCTCCATTTCATTCCACATGCAGATGGTTGGATCAGAGGTTTGTGATAAAGTCATGAATCCATCCAGCATTGTATCAACACTTTAGGCTGCTGATGGTGTAATGGTGTGGGAGGATATATTGTTGTAGCTATTTAAGCCCCTTAATATCATAATGTCATGGTTTAAACACCACGGCCAGCCTGAATGTTGTTGCTGACCATGTTCAACCCTTCATTACCAGTAAAACCATCTTCTGGTGGTGGTTTCATCCACGCAGAACTCTGCTTGTGATTTAATTCATTCAGCTTTCCAGCTACATGACTGAGATGGGCCAGTTTAACATCATTCATAACCTAGCTAACACGTCGGTTAATGTAGCAGCGCTTCCTGTTTGTGCTAATCTTATCGTCTAAAGTCCATCTTATCATGGAGAAAAAGATATCCACGCGCTTTCATTCCAGTTATCGGTTTCTCTATCTGTCCTCAACTTGCTCTTGTTCTTGTTGACGTTAAATGGGTGGTGGTAAAAAATTAATTGGTGTATTACGGCCACCAAGTTTCCAAGAATCCAAGACGTCAAAAGATTTTTCTGAAAAACTTTTCTGCAGCACCCCACAGGTGTGAGAACAACTCCAGCTTTAGGTTACGCGGGTTAGCTATTTCCTCTCTTTAGTCTTAATAAGGTGAGAGTTAGTTTTGACAACTTACAACTGTTTTCATGCACGTACTGTGCAGTCAGCACTTGCAGGAATCCCTGAGAAATTAAAATTGCTCCTGAATGAGGAACAAGTGGTAAACAACTTCTGTGAACTCTTATAAAAAATTCTTACATCATCTTCTGTTATAAAGCTAGATTTTCGCACAGCAGTGAGGAAAGGCCAATTTATAACTCTAAATAACAGAACCGTTTTATGCAGGTGGAAGAACTATACGGACACGGTGCATCTGGGTTTTTTAAATATCCTATTTTATAAAACATGTTTCACACTTTTATTGGTCACTTCTGTCCCTGAGATGAAAGTGTA
>JBAMHX010000009.1:3076174-3087107 GCA_037177515.1 Pseudomugil tenellus | reverse complement strand
TACACACACATATTTCTTATCTTACTGGACCCAGTTTACTTTCATTAGCCATCGATCCCACTGGGTCTAAATTCTACATATTACGTTTGACTTTTTATCAAACTAGTGTCAGTGAGGATTTGTGTGAGTGCAAACAAACTCTGTGACTCTATTGACCAAAATGTTCACCCTTCATTTTATTGATACAACAAAAACCAGCTTGTCTACAGAAGCGTTCTGCTCAGTCCGATCCACACGCGATGTAGGAAACGACACCTTTTATTGTTCAGTATCATCCAAAACCATGCCACATCCTCCCGATTGGCAGGAAACAGGACTGAGGATGTTTGGCTGTAGTGTTTCACTCGACCACCTCTGAAGCTCATCGCAGAAGCTCGTCAGCACTTGATGAAGCGGTGTGTGACCTCATAGATCCCCACCGACTCACTGGCTTTCTCGTCGTAATCAGTCCAGTCCTGAAATGTTTAAAACGAGCTAATAAAACTTAATGATAAGCAATGAGAACAGAAGAAAGAATATGTAACAACATCCCACAAGAGATTATTCTGATTGTAGTAAACAAGCTGTTTCCATCACGTTTACCTTTTCTAACAGGTTGACTTCAGGAAACGGTGTTCCAGTCTCGGCTCCTTCTGCAGCAAAGCCTGCCTGGAGGAGGAAATGAATCACACGGTGTCATTATATTATTATCTGAAGCTGATAACATAAAAAGGAATACACATAGAAAATCTGAAACCATTATTTTGCATGTTATTGCTTTAATAATAATAATAATAATGTGATTTTTTAATGACAAATCTAGAGAGTTCTACATATAATTAGCATGTAAAGTGCTTTATATTTATTACTTTAGTTAAATTGTGCATGCAACACGTCACATTAACATTTAAAAAACTTAAAAATCTACCAAAATCATTTTTACAACCTGCTATTTTAATACAGACATGAACACTTTTTATGTCTACTGTATACATGCATGGATCCGTGTGTACATATTGCTTCTCCTGTTACGAGCAAAATAACCAGACT
Organism: Pseudomugil tenellus; assembly: GCA_037177515.1. Lineage (NCBI taxonomy): Eukaryota > Metazoa > Chordata > Actinopteri > Atheriniformes > Pseudomugilidae > Pseudomugil > Pseudomugil tenellus. The sequence continues at coordinate 3,086,078 of JBAMHX010000009.1, read as the reverse complement.
TTGTTCAAATAATAAAATAAAATAAAAAAATATTCTTACTTGTGGTTGGAAGTCAACGGGCTCGAGACCTCGACACTCAAACTGCACCATAGTCTTAAAGGTTTCATTATCACCGGCCTTCATCCCAGTAAATAACCGGCAGCAAGAAAAGAAAGACAAAAAACAAAACTCACCCAGATATCATTAACCTGATGCCAAAGTCAGCTTAAAATGGGGGAAGGAAACCAATAAGCAAAAATCTATCGATATCCAACACAATTTTGATCTTGTCTGGTGGAGCTAAAGGTATTTTAAATATGCTAATAAATACGATGTATTGAGTGTGTAAAATAATCCTAAACATATTGTGCTGGATTAGAACAGGTCAGGCACGTCTGCTTACGTTGTAAGGCGTAATTGTGTCTCCCAGGATATCTAGGAGGGAAAAAAGTTCAAATTTAAAGAAAGAACCAGAGTTTTAAATGCTAAAAAAGACAAGAAATTAATCACTATTAGGAATACCAATTGAATTTTCTCTTGCACAAAGTTTGCATTTCTGCACCATACTGGCACTTCCTCTCCCGCCTTTCAGAGGAACACTCTCCTGAGAACAAACAAAACAGGACAGATGAAACACTTATTATCTGCATCTTTATTCAGCTGAATAAACAAGATGTTCTTTCTTACCACCAGGGTTACATACTGCCATTTATCTGGGATCTCTCCACAGTTTCCACATTTCAGCTGAAAGAGGACAAAATACATGTAAACACAAATGAGCAAAAAAATATGAGGCACAATACATTGAATAGTATTTTATGGTTAGTCTAAAAATGCAATAAAGAGAGTAAATATAACTGACGAAATACTCAGACTGTGACAAACTAGTGTTGTTAAACATAAATTAATTCGGATGGGTCTGTATATTTCCACATAAATTATATCAAATCTGTACAGTGACAAATTCTATATTTTTACGTTTTTTAAGTTGTTTATAATGGAGGATAATTACATCAGCAAACATTGTGTTAAACTTCTTAACATTATCGAACACAGACATGGAGTTAGAATATTAATAATGTGTAAAAGATGTATGTTAGCATGCTAATAACATTAGCACAGTACCTTCAGGAACCACCGGAAGTCGTCACCCAGCGGCCTCACATTAGTGATATTCTCCAGGGTGGCTTTAAACTGGAGGCCAAATTTCTGTCATGCATTGGACAAAAGAACCAAATTCAAACTTAAAACGGGGCTATATTAAAAATGTGCACTGTTTACATCATACAAACGAGCGTGCAGGGAAAGATACATACCACCATCTTGACGCTAACCACGTTACATGGTGCGTTCAGGACTCCTCGTAAATTCCAGAAGCGTAAAAACCTACTCGTTATTTTGCGATTATTCACTGAGCGATGCTACTTTGACTTAATAATTCAGAATAGATTTTATTTATATAAACAAATGTAAAATTAACTGGAGTAAAACTGTGTTTTTTTAACCCTTTTTAAAATTCCATCTTATTTAGTGGATTTACCATTTTACAACTGCGCCACCCAGTGGACGCCCCAGAAAACAAGTTGATACAAAAAGTCCTTTTGTTTTAACCCATATCACCTCAAATAAGCACACAAAATTATCCGCATTATTTATTGACTATTAAGCAACTGAAAACGTTCATTTACAAATCAATTCCCCATTTCCACAGCCATACAGTACAAATCATTCAACTGCACTATACACAACTAAATACAGCACATGGCATACAAAATTGAACCAGTTTTTATTGAAAGCTCTTCATAACAGACTGGTTTCTCGCTTTACACATGAACCTGAGGCAACTTCGCTGAGGCATTGTGGTGTGTCTTGGTGGTTACGTGCCACACACCTGGAATGACTGCTATTGCTGTGGCATTGAACACCTCCATCACACATTTTCTGGCATTTCATAATTGATCAGTGTCATTATAACCTGAGATCTTTGAAATCACAGCTGATCTTGGCTATGTGAATGTTAGCATTTTAAATGAGAATGCAGGAAAACGTATTTACAACTTCGAACATGATCAAACCAACCAGACGGGGTGGCTTATTAGTCTGTCGTTAAACGACAACAGGCATGATTTATATGGGATGATTAAAAAAACAGCTTTTTCATAAATAGCCTTCATTGATTTGATAGTTTCTGCATGTAACCAATACTTAGGAAATTAAATTTCTTGTTACACACACAGGAACATATAGGGCAACTTAAATACAAGACCAAAATAAGGAGTCAGTTCATGTTCATCTAATTTAAGTGATATGTTTTTTTGTTTATAAACCTTAAACACATCCGAGACACCCCAGCTATCATGGGTTCAAGTTTTATCAGACAAAAAAAATAAATTAAAAAAAGGTTCCCCCGCCTTTATTCAATACGTTTTATGGAGCAAAAGGGGATACATAAAAAAAATTCAAATGGGAGGGAAATGCTTGGGATCCTCTTCAGCCCTTCGGTCAAAACCATGAATTTCTCCTGACAAATCGAAATCAAAGCGTTTACAATCAATGTAACCAGTGACAGGAATAATCTTAATAATAATAATAATAATACAAGGCATTTCATTCAATTCCCCCCTTTTTTTTCCTCCCCTCTTAAATACAGTGATGCCAGCAGGCATTATTTACAGCACAACCCCTACATCCCCTCTCTGCTCTGTGAAGAGAGGAGTAACGGGGTCAATGAGGCCGGCTGCTTGACTCCGAGGTCCGCCGTTGCCGTGGAGTACTGTGGCCGTTTATGCAACCGTTGTGACGCTTGCTTGGTCCGCCATTCAGAATGTCTTGGATGTGTTGTACTATCAAGTTGATGGCCACTGCAAAATAAAAATAAAGAAAAAGTCACAGATCAGACGTCTCTGAATTTTAGTGTATGTAGTTAGAATCAGAAGAGGAGAATGTTCTCATGGCCTTAATGTGAAAGTGACAACATTCTCCCGGTTATCAGCGAGTCCTTATTTCCTTACCAAGGTTGTCTGCTCCCCTTGGAATAATCACATCTGCATACTTCTTTGTCTGGAAGAAATAAAGATAAAACCATGAAGCCAACTAGTAAAAAAAAAGAGGGAGAACATGCCCGGACTAAAAGCAAAGGGGCAACGCCGCTTACAGGTAAACAGAACTCCTCAAACGCCGGCTTGACAAAAGTGATGTACTGAGCCAAGACTTGCTCCAGCTCTCTGCCGCGCTCAGTGATGTCTCTTAAAACTGCAACACAGAAAGCACCAAACAGCCATTTAGGACGGAATAAAAACAGAAAATAAACGATCAACTCTACTTTGATTAGTTAGCAAACTATGTGGAATTTGGCTTTATGCACAGCTCCACTACTTCCTGGTTTTCATTACGGGATGAACTCTAATGTGTTGCTGTTGCGGTTACTGAGGTCAGAAATCTGGATTAATCAGTTCGTCCAGTAATGAAAGACAAAAAAAAAAAACAAAAAACCTTTTTAAGTTCAGGAAGTAGTGGAGCTGTGTATAAAGCCAGCTGTTATAGCAAACTGTAAACTCTTGCTATACACCTCGACGTGAGAGCCGCGTGTCTGGATCTGTGTCGACAAACAGCTTCATTTGGAACAGATCCCTGATTTCCTGCGAGTAGAACATGAGGATGCCTTCAAACAGGACCACATCGGCGGGATACACCGTAACAAACTCCTCTTTCCTGGAACAACACAGAAAAGTTGCCTCCTCTCGGTGAGGGTCTATAGTCTGGCATGAAAGCAAATCTGAACAACCTAGTGTAGAAACAAAATAACGCTTTAAAAAATGAAACAACAGGATTAGTAAGTGGTACCAATGCAGGACAAAAGGAGGCGCTCACCTGGAATGGGTGACAAAGTCATAAACTGGGATCTGCACAGTCTTCCCCTGCAGTATCTGCAGGAGCGTTTGCATGATCAGCTCACCATCGAAGGCATCTGGAAAAATAAATGTGGGGAGAAACACCACATGCTCAGTTTTTATCTTTATGGAACGCGACATCCGCTCAAACCGCGGCGCATCAGCAGGCAACACGTGGTCCTTTGGTTGCACGTTTGGTAACCGAAGAATCCCTTTCTAAAAACAGGTGTAGGGTTCAGTCTGCGCCTTGGAGCAGCTGCCTCTGCACGTTAAAAAAATTCAGCTGAGAAAGGAAGCAGAAGCATGAGAGTGCAAAGTCTGACGCCAAATATGGCTTCTGCTCTTCTGCCAAAGATACTCTAGGGAAGCATTATCGATGTGCCAACACAGCTGTATCATCAGCCCTATCTGAATACTGTTTGGCCCCGCGTTTAATACTTACATGAACCACTGCATCGATTTGCACACCACGCCTAATAAGTCACGCGTTGGCAAACATCATATATTTGCAAATTAAGCATCTTGCCAAAATAACAGTTAGATGAGAAGGAAAAAAAACCTCAGGTCACAGTTTTCATACCTGGATGATCGAAGTTGAACTGGCCTTTAAGTGCCTTTGCTTTCTGCTCTGGAGTCAGCACCTTGTAGAAGCTATCCTGGCTGAGGATCGCCACCTGCCGCTGGTGGTGGTCAATCTTGTTCTGCCCCAGCAACTCCATTATCTTCTCACAGACAGACGACTGTAAACACACAAATAAGGTCAATTCAAGCAAACCAGATAGCATCTTCCACAAGGTCAACAAAGCCACCTGTGGCACACTACGGGCGCCCTCACTGACCTCCCCAAAGAGACTCATGCCCAGTGCTGACGGGGCATTCCTGCCTTTGTGCCCATGAAACTTTGCTATAATGACTTTTAATGTAAACTGGCTGTTTGAGTCCTCCTGGTTGCAGCAGTTTTACACATGTTAGATAATAAAAACCTGAGTTTAATATATTATCTAAACACAAAAAGCTGGTAGTGTGTTATGTGTGTTATGAGTTCTGCGCATGCTCAGACAAACAAATCTCCAAAAATGTTTTATCAGTCAAGTGTCAGCAGCGTTTAATCATCATACATCTACACCAAGTATGGATGGTAACATCATCACCTCATGAGCAACGAAAGCAGAGGAGAGAGAGCATGTGGTAAAGACAAAACACCGGAAATAAGGACATATTATTTCAGCAAGGTTAAGTGAATGCAGTCTAGTCAAAACAAAGGTATCTGGCGACGTTTGTTTCCCAAAACTGAACCAGACAGCTCGCGCGCGCGGCTGCTGTAGTTCCGCCCACGTAGCGACTTCAGTTACGGGCTTTTCAGTGATGCAAATACCACAAACTGGTTGTTTGGGAATAAAACCAAACGCTTGTCTTTAAATAAATCTTATGTGGCGAGTTTGACCAACTAAACTCATCTTAAATAAACAACCATTACTTAATTGTTTCTGTGATTACACGCGGGAATTTCCCGCGGGTGAATATTATAGTTACTTCAATAACACATCATCTTGCCGTCAATTTAAAAATACCAGGTCACTGAACTTAAAATATATATTTGGCACTTTACAATGATTATTTGCTTTTTGTTTTATGCTACACATGAAAGTAATTAAGTACCACATGTTCAAAACATGATTTAATTAGCAAACTAGCTAAGAGCTATTGTCCCAACAGACCCGTTGCACGGCTAGTATGTGGTGGAATTTACTGTTAGCTAGGTGGCTAACTCTAACCAGACTGCTCCACTTTACAGTCTAAACAACCTAGGGCGCGCGCAAGACTACTAATACATGTAAAAATATCCTAATAAATCACAAAATTCGGCTAAACAGTGGACATGCTGCCAAACCATCGCACTGAGCGCTGGATGGTCATGAACCGATGACAAAAGCTGACGAGCAATGCTGTATGTTGCGTCACTGAAGCCACGCGGTCAACTAGCGTTAGCAACCCGGCATGCGCATGAGTTTCAGCTGCGTTTTAATTCAAGCTGTAAACATGACACCTGAGAAAAATAATCAAATAGGCCAAACAAAAGACCAACCTTGCCGCTGGCGGTGCCACCGGAGACACCGATCAGAAAAGGTTGTCGAATAATGCTGGTGTTCTCATCACGGTCCCTAAGAAGCGTCTCACTGTCCCCGGCCATACTTGCAATGTGCAGTTGGAGCAGCTGTGAGGGGAAGAACGTTGTGCTGAAGCCCCTCCCACAACGTTACCCTACATTTGACGCACCCAGTTTTCATTTAATAATAATAATAAAAAATGTGCTACACGTTTAGACATATATTTACATAGTGGACAAATACTTTTAGTTAACTTAAAGAATTTATAAGTATCTTTCTTTTCTTTTATTTAGTGGCTTTCTTAGCCGTTTACGTTATAACGGTAAGATTTTACGTCATCGTGCTCCGCCCCCTTTATGGCTAACTGAAGTAGTAACCAAACCGCAAGATATCCTATGTTTTTAAAACGGCTATAATGGGGGGATTCCTCAATTCACGAGTGTTTCCTGAAACCAAAACATACCACAAATAATTATGCGTACCCTTTGTGTTTTTCGGAATCACTCAAGGTTGTCTTAAAGTTTACTAGGTTCCAGAGTTACAGAAAAGTAGCCATTGTAAATATGCTACAGGGACTGGCTACGTTCTCGCGGCGACGTGCTGCTGCTCCTCTGGCCGCCGGGGTCCGGTTCGTGTCTACGGGTTCAGTGGACATTACGATCCCGCTGAACTTCTGGGCTGGGAAAAGGAGGACAATCCAAGCGAAATGCAGCAAGGAAAGCGTTTACGAGCCTGCAACGGGTAAGAAACACTTATTGATTCTTGTTGTCACACAACTGGACTTTGACCATTGCAGTTCAGGGTGTTTGATAGTCTGATACTAAAAGAAAAATACAGCTTTTAACTTGGATCGTTGTGTTTTTCAGCAGAATATATTAGTATTTTTATCTCTTATAATGTTTTCACAACTCTTTGACATGGTGGTCCACATTCAGAACACCACGTGATCACAGCTGCACACTTCCTCCACTTGGACCAGTCAGGGTTGCACATCATTACTTGTTTGTTTGTCTTGTTTTGGTGGATAATCTTATTTTTCTGTTTCACTTTGCAGGGCGTGTATTGTGCCATCTGGAGCCATGTGGTGCTGTGGAAGTAGACCAGGCGGTGAAGGCTGCCGGGTCGGCCTTCCATCACTGGAGCAAAATGTCAGGGATGGAGAGGGCAAGGGTCATGATCGAAGCTGCCCATCTGATTGAGGTATTTCTACTGTATTTATTTACAGAATATCAAGTCAAATCCAGTTAAATTCACATTATTGTTGGTTAAATCAACTTTATTTGTAAGCAAATGTACAAAAACATACATAATTTGTCCTGGTATTAACGCACAGAGCAGGAGAGAGGAGATAGCTGAAATGGAGGTGGTCAACAACGGGAAGTCCATCACAGAGGCCCGTCTGGATGTGGATTCTGCTAGACTGTGTATAGAGTACTACGCAGGAGTGGCCAGCACTCTGGCAGGTTAGTACAACTTCCACAATGCCTTAAAGAGATATTTATGCCCCTCGTAGTGTTTGTTTTCTGCATTTTATCACAACCTGAAGCTTTTACGAATTGTTTTGAGGCTTTATATAATATAATCCTCAAAAAAATCAAAAACCATGAAGAGAAACGAACTGAAAGGAAATGAAAAAAACCGTGAAAATGATCAGGAGCTTTATAAAAAGTACTTGTATTGTATTTTACTTTGAAGGAGCAGGTTTTTGTATGGTAGGGATGGTTGTCCAGACTTTCTTTCGGACTGATGCTTTTTCATTGGACAATGAATATTTTTTCGCTCATTTCCTGTTGGAGTGACCTGCAGAGGAACCGTTTTTCTATTTTTTTGTTTGATACTCCTCTTTTTACAAACCTATTCAGGGATTAAGAGAAAAAGGGCATCAAACTCAAAAGATCTGTGTGTACGTATTATAAAACCTCTCAAATAACCTCTTCTGTGGCTACTTTGTTGTTAGCAGCTGCTTGCTGAGACACAATTTGTTCTTATTTGTGAAAAATACAATTTTTGCAACAAGTTTATTCCCAAAAAGCTTCAAAAATATCTCTTATGATGTGCTTCGGTTTTTTCTATGTTTTTGTGTTTTTGTTCGTTCCTCAAAATTAATTAAATTGATGAAACATAATATTTTTAGCCTTAATTTTGAAAGAACACACCGCACACTGTGCTGTTTAGCTTGTTTTCAGATTGTCCAAGTAAAAGTCATGGTAAACATGTCAATTTATTTTAAAAAGGTCAAATGATTAAATATCTAAAGAGATTTCTGATCTATTAAACGCGATTATAGATTTTACTGCATCATTTTTACTGAAGCCTCGCTGATGTAACAACCATTTTAGTTAATGGTAGCTTCATCTTCTCCTGGAGTGCAGTATGGCATTAAAGGTACTGGGATTCCATATTTTGCATTTGCAGTGATTAAGTTTAGGAATCGCTTTAACATTTGGTAAAGTTAAATAATAAAAAAAACAACCTAGTTAGTTTCATTAATGTTGGTGCATTTTCACACACTAAATATGAAGGAAGGGAACCCCAGGAACTTCAGAAAACTGCTTATTAGTGCGATGATAGGGAGCATGAAGACTGGACTGTGTGGCATTAAAACATGTGGTGTGATGAGTCCAGATTTACCCCGTTACAGAGTGATGGGAGTATCAGGGTAAGAAGAGAGAGAAAATAATGTTGAAAATTATCTAAAATGATTCAATCTAACAATATGGAAATTGGAAAACCTTATTTTACACACTGAGGTGTCAGAAATGCAGCTGAAAAGCCAAACATGTAATGATTCTGCTTTCCTTTGTAAAGGCCAGCATGTCCAGTTGCCCGGTGGATCCTTCGCCTACACCCGCAGGGAGCCTTTGGGAGTGTGTGTGGGCATCGGAGCTTGGAATTATCCTTTCCAGATTGCTGCTTGGAAGTCAGCTCCAGCCCTCGCCTGCGGTGAGTGATTCTCCCACAACTTCAGCAGAATATATCAAAATAATAATAATTACACTAATAAATAATTAATAATTCATTGGCTCATCCGCCAAATATTGTGCAGCTGTAGGAAATGACGGATGAAGATATGTGAATGGAATCATCCAGAATAAAAACATCTCATCCATAGATGGCACTAAGCCAAACAAAAGGACGCATGACTTATTCTGGTTAATTGAAGGACTTGTTTGAGTTTTATGTCCTGTTTTCTTTAATTGCAGGTAACTCCATGGTGTTTAAGCCATCACCATTGACGCCTGTGACGGCAGTCTTACTGGCTGAGATCTATGCAAAGGCCGGAGCTCCAGAGGGGCTGTACAACGTGGTGCAGGGCAGCCAGGAGACCGGCAGCCTGCTATGTCACCACCCTGAAGTCGCTAAGGTGTCCTTTACAGGAAGTGTACCCACAGGAATGAAGGTCTGTTCCTGCACACTCATGATTAAGTATATAGCCAGAATCATTGTCTGATATGAAATGAAAAATACTTTATTAATCCCAGAGGGAAATTCAAATTCTGTAGTCATTTGGTTCAGCTAGTTGGAGTTTTTTAGGAGGTGGACACGTGTGATAGGAAAGCTGTAGGCTCATGTAGTTAGCATGTAGCTCATTTCAGCTAGCATGTAGCTCATTTCAGCTAGCATGTAGGACATTTCAGCTAGCATGTTGCTCATTTCAGCTAGCATGTAGCTCATTTCAGCCAGCATGTAGCACATTTCAGCCAGCATGTAGCTCATTTCAGCTAGCATGTAGCACATTTCAGCCAGCATGTAGCTCATTTCAGCCAGCATGTAGCTCATTTCAGCTAGCATGTAGCTCATTTCAGCTCGCATGTAGCGCATTTCAGCTAGCATGTAGCTCATTTTAGCTAGCATGTAGCTCATTTCAGCTAGCATGTAGCTCATTTCAGCTAGCATGTAGCACATTTCAGCCAGCATGTAGCTCAT
>JBAMHX010000009.1:3009633-3025254 GCA_037177515.1 Pseudomugil tenellus | reverse complement strand
TTTTTTTTTCAAATTCCAATGACGTCATTGATCGGAGAATGAAGACTTTAGGACCGATCAAAAAAATAGGAAAAAATGTTGAAATATCGGATCAAGCCGATCCGATCGGTGGAAAGCATAGAAACTAGGGAAACTAATTAATGACGATTGATTAACTGATTAATCAATCGTTAAGATTTTAGTCAATTCTCTTAGACGGACATCGGGGACATTTTGACGTAATTGCATAGCAACGTAGCTCGCCATCTTAGCGTGGTGGAAACAGACCCTAGCAACACTACAGAGGAGACATGATAAAATCATGTTTGTGGTCGGCTGAACATGAGGACAATGTTTTAAAAAAAGAAATAACAGTCTGATCATAAAGAGGTCACGGCGAAATGTGGCGTTGGACCATTTTAATTTAAAAAACTACGCGGTTCACTGAAAACACTGTAAATCTGTGTTTAAGTAAAAATCATCTACGATGCAAATGATGAACCGCTTGAAAAACGCATATCCGACCTGGTTAGCGGCGGCGCCTCCTGCTCTCTCAACCTAGCTTAAAGTCTGTGTTTGCACGGAGGAGCTGCGATGCATAACGGACAGAAACACTTACCCAAAAGATCTGCAAGTTCATCGAGAAGTTTGTGACATTTGGCTTTATCCAAATGTTTCCTGTCATTCATTACTGGATGAACTGATTAATCCAGATGTGTCTGAGCTCAGTAACCACAACAGGAATGCTCAGAAACACCTGGATTAATCAGTTTATTCAGTAATAAACAGGAAACAAGGAGATGTATTAAGTATCTCATGTCTACGCGTAGCCGGGTTTTTATAAAACTGTATATCTAACCCCTTCCGTCTTGTAGAAAAAAACGCATCCCCACCAGCTCATTTTAAATAAAACTCCATCCATAACTATCGCCGAAGCTCGATGTGGAGCACATTTATAACTATATCAAACCTTTAATCCTACTCGACCCTCATCAGCTAAATAGTGTGCAGTAACTTTTATGACATCGACCGGTGATCACATGACAGTAGACTGTCTATGTGAGGATATTAACCCGGGCGGGGGGACGGAGAACATCTATGTGCAGGAGTTTTTGTGCTTGTAATAACAAAAAAACAAAAAAAAACACAAAACGCCTGAACAAATGAACACTGAATTTTAATATAAGTATTAATCGATCGTTAATTTTCATGATGATCGATTAAGAGAGTTTAATCGAACGCTCATCCCGAACAGAAACAAAAAAAGTCCGTTAAAAGTTCTTTTTATCATGAGCATGTGCTCGTGAGACAGCTCGCATTAATAAAACAAAGCAGTGCGGTATGTGACGCGGCGAAGCGTTACCTGCTGGAGCGCGCAGGGAGCCGTTGTTGAAGAAACCATCGGAGGAGTTGTGGCGGCGGCGGCTCACAGCAGTTCTGCCGTCTCTGTGGTGGTGAGGTTCACCTTGTTTGTCAAGGTTGGCAGCAGGGGACTGCAGGAGGACAGAAAGAGGATGTCAGTCAGAGGAAACCTAGCAAAGCTGTTTACAAGCCTCTTTTCCAGGGTGAACTGAGAAAAAAGGGGAAAAGTTATTCCTCTTGGACAAGCTTTCAGGATTTTCTGTAAATTCCAGCTTTATTTTGGTTCATTGGTGAGAAAAACTCTCTTCTCCTCTACAACATTTAAACAACTCAGCAGACTTTCACGCCATCATTTTCTGGTGGATCTAGTTTAGGCAGAAAATTCAGACCTTGCATTTATTTTTGGTTCTTTACTGAAACTGGACAAAACTACGCGATAGCAACAGTGTTAAGATGCAACTGGACATGAAGGAACAGGAACGTGTGGTTTTATTCTTCTACTTCTTGGAGTGTTGTAAAAAACTTTACAGCGGTACGTTACCGACCGCTGTCAAAAAGCAGACGTTAACTCTGAATTCAACCTCTAGTTGCTGTACAGGCTTAATGTAAAAAATATATGGAAGTGTGACAACAGACGCCCCCATTTATGTAAGTCAGGGAACATAAATGTGATTTAAATTAGAATAAGAAGAAAATGATGAGAGAAATTAAGAAAAATGGAAAAGAAATCAGGAAAGCTAGAGTTGAAGAAGACCACTGCGATGCCGTAGAGTAAATAAAAATCAGTAACATGATGTGTCGTGTCAGGTATCTGAAGGCTTACTAAATGCTAATATTTTAATTATCTCCTTTATTCTTTGGATATATAAAAAGTCAAAGATGATCATCTGAGAAATTAACGGCAGATAAAAAGCACCAGATGTGGATCTTTTGTTCCGTTTTTGTACCGTAACACACTGATTGTTGTCTTCAGCTTTGCTAACTGAGACGACTGCGATAAAGACACAGTAAACAATTTAAATTAGCCTGTTTCCCCAACGTACTGCACTGACCGTATCCCTGCTGAGACTTCTCGCTACTCCTTTGGAAAGCATGTGAAATAATTTCACCATTTATGGGCCTTTTCCATTAGTACCCACTTAATCAGTTCAACTCTACTGGTTTTCCATTATAATTCGGGACCCTACGATGTGGAAGAGAATGCCGGCAGCAATCCGATAATATGAAGCTGTCAACTGTCAGAACTGAAGCTGCGACCCAGATGATACCGAAGCTACAGGCTGATCACTCCTCCATCATGTGAAGATCTGAACCAGACTTTCCCCACCTGGAACCTCAATGAAGCAGGTTCTGCAAATGTATCCACTTGGTACGCAATATTAGTGGAAACTAGGGCTGAACGATTTTAGGAAACAAATCTAATTGCGATTTTTTTTTGGGCAAATATTACGATTTTGATTCAATTCACGATTTTTTCAAAGCAATCTTTACTATAATATTCACAATTTGCAGTAGCATACAAATATGACAGAAACTGACATTATACCAAACTATTAAAAGCTAATAAAAGGATTAAAGGTAAGAACTGCTTTCACGTGTTATAAGGTAAATAATATACGTTATTTTGAACTTTGTTTTCAGATCTAATGACTGTAAAACTCATCACAAACAGGGAGGTAGGGCTGCACAATTGTTAAAAAATCGTGATCTCAATTCACACTTTTATGGAATCTCATTTCCAAATGAAAACGATTTTTTAAAAAAGAAAAAAAGAGCATGATTACCGCATTTTGATCAGGAACATCATCTGTATAAAACAAGCGCTGCCGTTTTCTCTCAACAAATGCACAGCAGAAAATTATCGAAAGGTTGTGTAGGTAAAAGAAGACAAAAGTGACATTTACTGTTTTTATATTTAGTGTCAGTATATGTGCAGGTGATTTGTGCAATAAATACGTATATTGGGAAAAAATCGTGACAATCGTGTTCTCAATTCTTGGCAAAAAAAATTGTGATTCTCATTCTACCCAGAATTGTGCAGCCCTACAGGGAGGGATTAATTTGTCACCATGAGGGAGGCTTATCAATAATATGTCTGTTTTCATTTGCTGAATATTCCTCCCAGCAGGGATGATGAATCCATTTCATCCTCAGATGGACTCATGATGTTGTTTTTATGTGCAGCTATAGTGAAACCATGACGTCATGAACTGAAACGATCAGGATTTGATGTCAAACTTTGTTGCATTCAGCCGAGGACAGAAACGAAACATAGATGTAGTGTTGCGTTCAAGGACAGCTTGGAAATAATATGATCACGTTGTCGCCGTTACAAAGCCAATAATGATTCGTCGTTAGGCTTAAAAGAAAAGCTCTCAAAGAATTTGCGACTCGTTCATGTTCAAAAGATTCGGATCAGTCATGAACGCCACACTGCTAGAGAAGCGTGCTGTTATGTTTACCGGCTTCATACACGCATTTATATTTGTTTTGTTTGGCTAAAGCCCCGAAAAAACCCGTCTGGAAACGCGACTGATTTCCCCCGTTTTATAAAAAGAGATCCAGGGGGGCGGAAGAGAGCTGCTGAAGACCCAAATGAGGCCCCGGAGCCGCGAGTTTCGGAGGCCGAAATACTCCCACATGACCGACATGCTGGTTTTCTTGGGGTTTAAATTCCCTCGTCTACCTCTGGTTCTGCTGGATCCGCTTTTTAACACTGAACATCTCAAAGCGCAAGCAGCATGTTGCCGATTGGTCGGCGACCTGTCCACCAGCAGAATGTCGTGTCTGATTGATGAGCTTGCCAGGATGGTGGGATTACGGCATGTTTGTGTAAAATAGTTAACAACAGATCCTGGGTCAGTCGGGAGCGCTGAAAAACCGAAGCTTTGACGATTACGTGACCGTGTTTTTCTGAAATTTCGATCAGAATACGATAAATGGTTCAGCCATAGTGGAAACACCCTGAAGCCTGGTAGAGCCGAGTAGAGCCGAGTAGAGCCAGGGAGAATAGGTACTACTGGAAAAAGCCCATTAGTTAAAATGTGGCGAAGGAAACAGAGTTGCATAATCTCAAATCGCTCCGTGTTCAGATATCCTAATATGAGGTCCAAAGGTCCCAGGTTGTATTTTCAGCCCATCCCAGCACTGAGGAACTGGGAATAGTTGCAAGAGAAAAGCCTTCATGAAAATGAGAAACTGTAAGGTGAACCAGGCTGACTACATGCAGAGCGGTCAAAGGGAAAGCCAAGTCATGGGTCGAAAGGACATTAACTATGTACTTGTTTATGTTGAAATGTCAGAGACCAGATAACCAGATAACCCCCCCGGCGTTTCTCATTGCTGTACCAAAGCTGCCGGTTTGATGCATTAAATGGCTAACCAGACTCACAAACACAAACGAGAGAGTGAAATTAAACACCAACCGGGTTTGCAACTGATATTCAGCCAGACCTGCTTTCCAACTAGTCATGGGCTGCTGAATGGATTACACAACCCCCCCCAGGTTCAACAGTCAGCCTCCAGTAAATCCTCATCGACTTGGCCGCCCGTCTCGAGTCGATTGAGCCTCCCTATTGTGTCAGTGAAAAGGTAACAAAAATGTTCTGACGAACAGAAATAAACTCCACCGAAGACGGTCTTCACACGCTGTTAGACCAGAATCCTGAATAATGAGACGTTCACATAACTGGTGGAGTTTAATGATTCCCAGTGCCATTAAAACTGCACCTCCTGCATCCAAACGTTGCTCAACTCATCTAAGCGCCACTAAAAGAAGAAAAACTATCCAAACTTTGCAATGCAGAGACAAAAGCACTGCAACGAGAAAGCATTTAAAGGAGTAGTCTGTATGGTTTAGAAGCTGCTAGTTACAGATAAAGTCGCTGGTAAAGTCAATTATCACTCCAAAACAACTTCTAATAGTTAATTAGCTGTATTTTAGGTTCACGTGGAAACCATCACTGGGCTGTAGGATTTCCTACCAATCAAAAGCCACAGTCTGAGAGTCCCGTCAACTCCAGATCCCGTCAACAGAAACCAGCAATCTGGCCCCAGAGTGGCTAAAAGGTCCAACAAAATTACACGAGTTTGAGGCCAAACTTGATATTAGAAATAAGCAATGCTGACCAGGAGGTAGCTGCAGCAGATAAAGCTGCACAGTCAGAAAAGCCTCTAAACAAACCCAGTTTTATCTGCAGAGATGCTGACCAACACTGATCGCAGGTCTGCTCACATGTAGTCTTTTGCTCCTGCTGCAAAAACAAAAAAGTTTTTAATCTCTGCAGTGTTCATATAAAAGACTTTTTTCATATTTAAACACAATATTGCATCATTTTCCTCACTACAGCTTTACATCTTTGTATCTTTCTTATTAAAGGTACGACTGTCATGTCTGTCGAACCACACGACTCTAATCTGTCTCAGATTATCTGTCTCAACTATACAGACATACCAGAGTGTTTCTGTAGCGACACACAACATTTAATCACCTCACAAACACACACATGATTCGTGATGAAAATGACAAATCTGAAGCAACGTTTGCATACTGGTCAGTGTGAAATCTATGCAACGCTAACCATGCTAAAGCTAGTTAAACAGCAGGTGCTTCTGCAAGGCTGCAAACTTAAAAAGATGCCACAGCTGTCATGTAAACGCTCATTAAAAATAATTAATGAAGCATTAATCTGAGATGGAAATCATTAACTGGCTGGCACAAATCTAGGAAACATCGGGAGCATGAAAGATCTGTTTTAAATATTCCAGATGCAGCGTTTTCCTTTTTTATCCTTGAAGGTTTTTGTTTTATTATGTAAACTTGTGCAGTTTTGGATTGGACTGCGTCTAATCATACAGTTGGAGTTTGATAAGGATATATATCATTTTATTTTACAGTAGTTGTTGCTTTATTTGGAAGAGCTGAAAGGAGGGGGGGTTATCGTACAGCAAGGTGACCCTAACTTAGATTCACACCTGTGCAAAAGGAGCCTCTGTATTTGACCGGCTGCCCAACCAGCCGTAAACATCCTGTTTTATGTTTTAATACACAACAGGCTCCCCTATCAGTACGTTTCTGGTAACGACTAACACAAATCCTCCCCAGGTGCAGCGCAAACACACGCGATGAGTGTGACGGAGGCAACTTGTGGCTTTTGGCTGATCTCCCAGTTTGTCAGCCCAGTGCTTCACCAGAAACAGATGCAGCTTTTTCATTTGTCAAAAGCCGAGTCGTGTTTGATTCTTAAAGTTTTCGGACACTTTCTGCGTGTCCGCTCGCCTCTCAGCCACTGCTGAACTCCGGGAGGAGACGTGATCCTCATTAGTCACACAGATAGGAGGCAGCAGCAGTCAAAATTCATCCAACTCTCATCCAGCTTTTCTAGTTCAGCAAATGTAAAAAAAAAACTGCTAAACTGGTGGGGAAAACAACCCAGTTTGGTTGTCCTAATAGTATCCTAAAACATAGTACTTGTGAAGGGAAAACACTCATGAATAAAGTCTATTTAAATCCACTCAGGCTTAAATAACTGAAGGGAAAATGCATAAATACACTTTACATTTTATGTTGTGGTTGACTAGATATAATTACAAATTAAGCGCCTGGTTTATTAATTTAATTCTGACTCAAACTAAACACAAACAAAAAGTTCACTAAAGCTCCGGCGGTCGTGCAGAAAAGGACATTAACACTGACTTCCATTTATTGTGTGTAACCTGACTCAAAACAAACACTCAGCTTTAATTCGCTGCTTCATCCAACTAGCTTTGCCTTATGAAGACCGACGTACGAACTATCCATCCAATCACCCAGCAAAGTCCTCATTAAGTTAAATTTAACAAATAAAATAGGGAAAAAAGGAGAATAAATGTCACACAAGCACACACCTCTACCTTGGCAGGCTGGGGCGTGGAGAAGTTAAGCCAGGCAGGGACAAAGTCATGCTGCGCCATTTAGGTCCAGTGTTTCCGGTCAGTGGATCGAGGCATCAAACCTCATGGCCAGGATCTGCTCCAAAGACGGAGAACAAAGAAAAAAAAGGAACATTTTTAACATTTCTCAACTGAAAGCACATGGAAACAGATCAAATTCATTTTATCTGTGTCCATTTCGAGTCATCTGTCTGCCATCTAATTCTGAAATTCACAGCATGAAGGTCTCCCCCAGGATGAGCCAAAGACGAGACCTATTCTTAGCAGGAAACAACAAAGCTGCAGCTGCGCCTGTGAAGACGAGAACTTGTCGACAGCTTGAAATATTCTTTTAGAAAAGAAGTTTGTAATATAAATAGCTCGCTGCTCTAATAAAAATAATAGTTTTAACTATAAAACCCTTCTGTGTATCACAGTTATAAGTGTCACAAAATGCCTTGCGACACAGCTGGACACATCTGTCCTGCGTATGTTAATGAAGCCAAACTTGAACGTTACCCCAGAGTTTGTGGCCCTGAAGTCCTCTGCCTCCTCTCTGGGTCCGGCTGGGCTCAGTTCCTCGGGCCTGTTGGCACTAATCACAACGTGAGTGCGCTGACGGACGGGGAGCAGCACGCCTAAAAGCCCCACTCCGCCTCCACCAGGACAGCGAAGCCCCTTTCTCCAGAGGCAGATCCCTTCGTCCAGGGTGAAACACTTGCGAGACGAAATCAAAAGGTTTGCAGGAATGATCCGGACTGGTGATCCAGAGAGCTGGCCGAACCGGAAGGAAGATGTCTGAAGCAAAAAGAGGTCGACGAGGGGCAGGTTTTCCTTCAAAGCAGTCGCATAGACTTCTGATGAAATCGATCACACTTTTATTGCTCGCTGGTTGAATCCTTCAGTGTTTGCTGTCATGAATACAAGTCGAAACCAGTTTGGATTTGATGCGTATTGGCAAAAAGGAATTGCTGCAACAAGTGTTTGTCCTTAGTGGCGATGAAAAGAAAGTCTGGCTTACTTTCAATGTAAGGAAAGCGTCTGTGAAAATCGTCCGCCCTGAAACATGGACAGTAATTGTTAAACAGTTCCACTTTGACACCAGATGGAGGAAGAGAGACAGGTGTTGTCCTGCCGCACTGTGTGCCAGAAAGCGTCCGAGTTGATTCACCTTTCACCGAATCATTTTAAGAGTTGATCGCATGCAAAAAAGAAAAAAAAATTAATTCAGAGACAGTCTTTTAGTGGCAGTGGAGGTCACTGGAAACCACTGCTCACCTCATTAAACTGGTGAAAAAGACTGTCTTCAATTGAAGAAAAATAATAAGCAAAAAGTTTCAAAGTCACATGACAATGAAGGAGGAAAAGCCCTATGTTACATCGCTGTCATTTTCAGTTTGGGTTAGTGAAATATAGACGTGGCTGAACGGTGCGTCGTCATGTCAGTTCTACTTTTACGTATTTTACAATCACATTTGTGAGACGCCCATTTATATAGCACGATTTCTCTGACTGAAGCTGCGAGAGAGTCCAGCTCTGATTTCATAGATGTGAGGTTAAAAGTCAAAAGGCCTTCATGAGCATCCTAAAGCAACAACTAGACTTCAGAGAAAAATAAACTGAAGAAACACTTCAACTATTTCTGAGCAGGAAAAATAGCAACTGTGAAAAAAAGAGGAAAAAACTAAATAACATGCATCCACAATTGGTGAAAACTGGTATTTTCTTCTTGTACACGTTATTTTCCACAAAGATCCTCCCGAAAAAATGGAAAATTCAGTGCAGTTTTGGGTTTTCTTGCTGATGGTTCACAGGTTTGTGGACAAGACCACACTGGATCTGCAATAAACAAACATAATCAAAATCAGAAAAAAAAAAACATTTCAATACGGTAGATTTAAGATAAAGAGTCACTTTAGTGGTTTATTAGTGAACTTCACTTAAACTAAACAGAATAGACAAAAAGAAATCCAACTTTATCAAAGATGTAAAGACTGAAAACATTTCTCTTCAAGCACACAGCTGCAGGCAGGCTTATGTTTAATGTTAGCTCACTGAGAAAATAGCTTTTTATAGTCTGTTTTAATGAGGAAATGAAGTGCACAACAAAGGAAACATCACTAAATGCAACTTTCATCAATCCCCCACAGTTGCAACTGAGGCTAAGTCAAGCTGTCATTTAAAAAATCTAATTTAAAACCAACTATTTCATATAATTTATGCAGCTAGTAGCTAAAGCATATGAAAGAAACTGAATACACAACCCAAAATAGCTCCAAATTTAAGACCCATGCAAACCAACAAAGATACTGCTTTGAAACCTCTCATACAATTTGAGAGGTAAAAACATAAAAAGCACAACTGTGTGGATCTATTTCACATGAAAGCTGCTTCCTTCATAAAATCCTGTCTGCGTCTGCACGTGAAATATTTATTATAACACCATTTTCTTCTGCACTTCTCCCCAAGACTGATGCATATCCAAATAGGGCCCGATATCCCGGTTGTGTCAGTGATTTAGTGAAATACTGAGCTTTAAATCCCCCAAAACGTAAGCTTTTTGCACAAACTGGCAGCCAATCCAGACTAGTTAATGTAGTGCCACTGAACTATATTACGTAACAGCTCATCATCAATGAGTTGGACACGGGCTACAATGTGTAGCAGACAACTACTTCACTCTAAAACAATGCTCACGTGAATAAACCACGACACCCAAGCAGCTATGTATCAATAGTAGTCTGTTTACCCTTTTGGATAATG
Source organism: Pseudomugil tenellus (assembly GCA_037177515.1). Classification (NCBI taxonomy): domain Eukaryota; kingdom Metazoa; phylum Chordata; class Actinopteri; order Atheriniformes; family Pseudomugilidae; genus Pseudomugil; species Pseudomugil tenellus. The sequence continues at coordinate 3,015,240 of JBAMHX010000009.1, read as the reverse complement.
TAATTGGAGCCCACATGTCACCAAACACTGCAGCAGACCAATTTAATACTTACGTTACACGCACGTTTCATCAAGCTAGCAGGCTAAGTGATATGGTTTAAAGTACATCACGGCAATTAAAGACGGAAAGCAGTCCAAGTATTCCCTATCTAGAAGGTATTAATCATCAAATTATATCCATGCTAAATCTGTCACAAATTACTAGCTTGAAAACTCTGTAATTGAACAAGGATCGAGTTAGCCTAGCAACTGTTAGCCGAGAGCTGACGTTACTTAGCCTGTTAAGTCGCCCAAGACAACTTTGAAGTATTTTAAATGAATTACTGCAATCAACAGGCTTACCCTAGTAAGAACCTGTTTATTAATATAAAAAAGACAAAAATGATCTATTTAATCAACTGTCACAGGCTTACAAAGGAGGTAAACAGACCTGGCTCTGCTGGAACAACACTGTTTCAAAATGGCTACCTTAGCAGCGGTAGCACACATTTATGTGTTCGCTAAGTGCTAGCGAGCTAACTTGCAGTGTTTCATGGCGATGCAGCCTACCTTCTTTCCATAGAGCAAGATAGTCCCGGATAGAAAATGTTCAGGATACATATAAAGTCCACAAATACAAACAAAACTATTGTTTTTAGCATTTACAAACTTCTCCGCGAATAGGGCTGTCGATGTTTGTTTGGGTTTAGGTGCGCTTACCACTGGCGCTGGCACTGAGGGATTCGAACAGACTCAACTGTGCTACATTCAAGAGTTGTCGTAATTATGCAGCTTTGTGAACCGTAAATATGTTTGCGAATCAGAAATCACCTATTTTTCTAAAAAAAAACATATTTCTGTTTATAATCGAATAATAAAGTACTTGAAACCACCAAGTGTAGTTTATCAAAACATATAAAACGATTATTTAATGACGTGGAGATGATACTAATTCTGAAAATTTGTTGCTTTGAACACAACCTAGTAGGACCCCGCCACCGACAGGCAGAGCAATCGATATCAGAGCCGGTCTTACTCAGCGCAAGAAGACAGGCATTTAATTGAGTACAGATAAAATGTCAGCGAGCTAACGACCTCTACTTTAACTAGTTGCCTTATCTTTGTTTTTATTGAGGATATCTTATCGGGCCAGAGTGGATATTTACCATAAAGCTGGTAACGTTTAGGCACCTTTACCACATTTGGTTAATTTTAAAGGTTATTTTGCATTGCATTCAGCTTGAGAATGCTAAAATCGATAGCAATTTTAGCTTGGCGTGTCCATATAAATCAATGTTATAAGAATTGTTGATATTAAATGCTTTTTTAATTACAACGGTTAACATAATGTGTCTTCTGCAGGTTAAAATGATTGGATTTGCCTTTGGAAGACGAAGCTTATCCGGGGTAAGAAGTAAAATAACACATTGCAGCTGATAGTGGACTGTTTGTTAGTAAGTTTAAGAATATTTATATTGATGCTTTTCTTTTTGGCCCAGATTCCGGTGTGGAGATGCATCCAGCAGATAATCACGAGGCCAAACTGCACAGCAAAAATTCTGCAGCAGCTTCATGTCCACAAACCCACTTCCACTGACAGGTTGTTGAGCATCAGGGCTGTGAGCTTGCATACCTCACATATGTGCCATGGGGAGTCACGAGACACTTTAAAGCAGGACAGCATCAGAGAAGGTTTCAGCATGAAGGCGCTCACCCAGGCACCCAAACCTGCTCTGTGTCTTGGCTTCTCCGGGCTCATCCCGTTCCTCTCTGCCCCTCTGCTGATGGCTGCTACACAGTCCTTCTACCCTGAAGTTGCATATGCTCAGATGGTGTACGGTGCCTCTATAGTGTCTTTCCTAGGAGGTGCTCGCTGGGGATTCGCCATCCCTCCTGGTAGCCCTGCTCAGCCAGACTGGATGAACTTGGGTAACAGCGTAGTGCCGTCACTCATAGCCTGGTTGGCACTGCTCTGCAAGGACAATTTTACAGAAGGAGCCCTTCTAGTCATCATGGGATTGGGTCTTTCGCTGCATTATGACCTGATCTTACTGCCTGGCTACCCTGCCTGGTTCAAAGCCATGAGGACGGTCCTAACTCTGGTTGCCACTTTCTCACTGGTTGCTACACTGGCTCTTAAAAGGTTCTGCACCGAGAAAAAAATCAAAGAAATTCAGCAATGATGTGTTCACTGAATCACATGTACTTAATAAAAATCTAATTACGTATATAATGTAAGCAATTTTTAAATATATTTTCTGGAAATGTGGTTTTATATAATTAGAAGCAGCAAATGAACCTGCATGAAAACCTCTGCAGGTTAAATTTACACTACCAGACACAAGTTTGGACAAGTGTGTCCAAAATGTATAAGTTTTATAAATGAAAATTAGGTTTCAGTTTCATACAGCAAACCGTAAAAATAAATTGAAAATGTAATGTGACAGTAAGTTTAAATGTAGATTCTTCATCAACATTACCCGTCTGTTTCTGCCACCTAAATGATCAGACCCTAAAAGACACACAGAGGAATTCTCTCATATCGGTGTCTAGTAGAGCAAACATGACGGGAAAATCTTCTGTGGCAACACGAGTATTTAAGCATCTTGGTAATGACTAAAAAAAGGAAACTTGACACAAGCATCCACTTTGTCATGGATCAAAATCCAGCTTTATTGTGCCGCGATGTTCTACAACACATAAAAAAATCCACTATGATCTGCAATAGTTCTGTTCTTAAAAGCCTAACAGTGCATCAAATGTGGCGTCCTCTATCATGAGGATGCCCGGGACGAGAGAAAAACTTCCAGAGAAACCAGGAAAGAGGGGGTGGGGGGAGGCATTAGCTTCTTAAATATTCCCAACTGAAGAACAGATATAGATGCAGCGAGGATAGTTGGAAACACGAAGGCACTAATTCTAGTTAAGCTATGCTAACTGATAGTTTTGATCCCACATCATGTAAAAGTCATTATTTTTGGGGTGTAGCATTTTCACGAGTTGTTTGCAACAGAAAACACAGTCATGTAAAAATGAGATGAGCTCAAGCAACTGCGCATGTGTCCAAACTCCTAATCAACACGTCAGGTATTACCTTTAAATGATCATGTTTTGTAACCACATCCAAAAGTTCAACTGCAGGTGGGAAGCAGTGGTATTTACAGCAGGATATGTCCAAGAAGTTTCCGGTAGAAATGAGCCATCACTGCACGGCTGCAGTGGGGCAAAATATTCAAGTTTATAGAAAAAAAACTTGACGTGAAGCTTTCGTTTCCTGTCAGGTTCAGTAGATTTCCCAAGATGCACCAAATATACCTGAAACATGTCTTTGATGGGAAAAACAAACAAAAAAGCAGTACACACCTTTTCACATCATAACATAGAGTATAATTCTGTCCTCACAAACCAGCTTCAACTAGTTGGAGTGATCCTTTCAATCAGGATATTTTCATCAGGAAATGTAAGAAAAATGACAGTTCTCTCTTTCCTATTCAAGTAAAATGATTGAAGTAAACTGAAAATAAGGAATCAGTCATGTAACAGAAAAGCTCATTTGTTTGGCACTTTCCAGTCTGCGCTGTGGTTTCGTTGTTTGTGTATTTATAAGACCAGAAATGTGTGTGACCGCTACCGACGTGAGACATCCAGCTATAAATAACATTGCTAATAAGGCGACCTGGTTGACGCGGAAACACATTTTCTGTGCGTTTCCTAAGGTGCCACTTTTTTTTTCTTTTAAAGTTCTGAGATGATTCAGGTGCAGAAACAGTTTCAGCTGTTTCCTATCAGAGTACGGCCAGCCCGCCGTTTCCTGTCAGGGTACGGCCAGCCCGCCGTTTCCTGTCAGAGTACGGCCAGCCCGCCGTTTCCTGTCAGAGTACGGCCAGCCCGCCGTTTCCTGTCAGAGTACGGCCAGCTCGCCGTTTCCAGTAAGAGTACGGCCAGCCCGCCGTTTCCTGTCAGAGTACGGCCAGCTCACCGTTTCCTGTCAGAGTACGGCCAGCTCACCGTTTCCTGTCAGAGTACGGCCAGCTCACCGTTTCCTGTCAGAGTACGGCCAGCCCGCCGTTTCCTGTCAGAGTACGGCCAGCCCGCCGTCGCAGCCATTTCCTGTCAGAGTACGGCCAGCCCGCCGTCGCAGCGGCTGGTGATCATGTTGCCGACCTCCGTCCACGTGTCTAGGTGAGGGTCATAGATTTCCACCGAATCCACCGTCACGGGCGCCGAGAAGTCCCTGCTGGCTGCCCTTCCGCCGACAGCGTACAGCAGCCCGTTGACCGCGGAAACAGACACGCCAGCACGCGCGGTGGACATCGGGGCCACCTCCACCCATTTCTCCTGTACACATACATTTAAAAGTGTCAGGAAAATGTTCATATCTGGATATTATATGTATAAGGCTGAGTGAAAGCCCTTCACCTCCTCAGGGCAATACTTTTCCACCGTTTCCAATGCTCCCAGTGCCTCGTTCCAGCCTCCCACAGCATATATGCAGTTATTTAGGCAGGCGACGCCTACATAAGCCCGACGCGTGACCATGACGGGCAGGGCGCTCCATCGGCGGGAGATGGGATCATATACCTCTGCTGAGCGCAGCTCCATCCCTTCATCGCTGATTCCTCCAATCACATAAATAAAACCTGTAAAGACAAACGTAAAGTTTACGGAAATACTTACAGCTCTACTCAGCAGCATAAAAATGTGTTTAAAAACTCACCTTGTAGTTCACAGCAGCCAAAGTAATATCGGGGGACGGCCATGCTGCCAATCACCTCCCACTTGTTCTCTTCTGGATCGTACCGCTCCATGGTCTTCCCAATCTCAGAACCAATCCAACCTCCTACAATCACAGAGATATTATACTAAAAGGCTAATTAGGAGTTATTCATTATTATTACATCACAAAGTATTAAAAGAAAGCAATATGAGATGTTTCTGTAAAGAACGGAACAAGTGAAGAGCTTCCTCTAACTGGAACACATCTCTCATTTAATTCCTGATCACAGAAACATGGTAAGAAAATTTAGTTTTGTTCCTTTTTGCCTTGTCCAGTTATTCTGAAATGCGCTGCTCGGTGGCTGCAAACTATACTAGCTCTGTCTTGACTGTGGTGTTTTTTGTAACACAGGTGTTTTTAATACATGAGCTGTCAATTTGGGTTGTCCAAGAAGACTTTTCATGCTGGTAAGAAGCTGTGCTGCAAAGGAGATTTTCTGCATAGTCTTTCTGCTCTTTTAAGACTTGTTATGGTGAGTCTCCATGGCAACAAGACTTATTTACCGCCAAGATCAACTGATAATGCTCTCCATATTCAAGATTATCGGTGAAATAACACTTCTAATCTCAATGGAGTTCAAGAGAAAAGAGAAAAGGATGCAGGACAGGAGTGAGGTGGAGAGAAAACGATGGAGATTTAAACGTTTCTTTCAACTGTTGTGATGGGTAACGTTAGTTCGCTAGCTAACAAAACTGATGAGCTCCAGGTGCTAACAGAACATATCCCAGACTGTAACGCGTCTGTACGCGGCTTCAAGACAGTCTGTGCAGACCACAATAAACAACTCAGTGGTAAACTAAAGGGAGGAGGAGTTGCAGTACTGGTTAACCAGCGTTGGTGTCATCCTGGAC
>JBAMHX010000009.1:2983345-2997811 GCA_037177515.1 Pseudomugil tenellus | reverse complement strand
TATATTTACATATACATTGCTTTGTTGCTGATGTTCAGTCTGAACTTCGGCACATCATCTTCTACATGTCTTATGTGGCTAAATTTATTCAGCTGGGATGTGTTTGGCTGCCTACCTATTTGTGTTGAGCTGTAGAATCCTTGTATACAATACAGTGGTGTGTTGTCTGTCTCTAGAATTAGCTGATGTTATTAAATCCATTTTACAAATACCTGGACCATTTTGTTTTTGGTACAAGATCCAAGACAGGCCCAAAGTATAACTGATCTACTCCCATTTATAAAAATAGGAAAAGAGCTATTTTCATGAAATTATAAAGTCGTTTACACACTTTTTCATACTAAATTAATGTTGCAAGAATTTTTTTTGATGACTTAAGCAAAAAAATTATATTTGTCTAAATGTTGCTACATAGCAAAACCATCAAACAGTCCAATTTAATTTAACTTTACTTGTACAGCGCCATTTCACAACAATGTAATCTCAGGGCGCTTCACAGAGATCAAATTGAACCAATTAATAAAAAATAGCCTAGTTAAGAAAATCAAAAAGATTGCATCAAATATTGACTTCGATCCAATCTCCCATCCTGAGCTGCATGCGGCGACAGTGGGAAGGAAAACTTCCTTTTAACAGGAAGGCAAAACCTCCAGCAGAATCCGGCTCAGGTAAGGCACCCATCTGCCTCGACTCGCTGGGGTCAGAGAGGACAGGAAAGAAAGATTAATATACGCCGCAGCTTCAATCCAGGAAGACCTGCAGAGAAAGGAGAAATTTGTTAATGTCAGCATTATTACCCACACTTGGAGCTGGTCCCATAAGAGAGGGGCTTGATAGCCAAAGGCTCGTCCTCCCATTGTTTTGTTAGAGACTCTGAAAACGACAAGTAGACCTGCAGTCTGAGAGCGAAATGCTCTGTTTGGAATACATGAAACTACAAGATCTCTGATATACAATAGAGTTTGGTTGTGGAGAGCTTCATATGTAGGGAGAAGAATTTTATATTTTGTCCTAAATTTTTGAGGCCCAGACAATGACCTCTGTCTTGTCTGGGTTCAAAAGGAGAAAATTTAGGTCTTCATGTCTTTAAGACCTCTTTGTAATCTAATGGACTGATTGGTTTCATCCGGCTTCATGGATAAATAAATCTGAGTATCATCTGGTGTATATAGGTGTAAATATCCTTCTAAGACTGTCATCCTGGAAACAGGATATGGTGTATCATTATGCGACAGTGACAACAATGATAACAACTAAACAAATTAGATCAGAATAAAATTTACCTGTTGAGAACGGCTCGTTTACTGAAGCGTCAAGAGGTCTTTGAGTGTCATGTTTAGTTTCACGCTAGCTTCACAATCTATAATGGGAGCCGACCTTGTGGTATCGCCCCTTCATAGTTTTGAGCTTGTTAATCACTTGCTATTTGGTTTTATTTATCTGGTGCTCCTCCAACTTGGCTTTGATGCGGTCATAAACGACAGAATACCGCACTGCTCCCTGTACACATTTTCTTATACTTTCATCAGCCCTTGCTGCAAGGAGTTCTTTGACTTCTTGTCTCGCCAGTTGCTTGCTATTTTCTTATCTTTCGGTTACTTATGTTAGGTTCTAGTCTTCCGTGTTTAGGTTTTGTAGGAAATTACGTCATCTCTTCGCACGGCAGCATCTGCCCTCCAGTCTCCCCCTCCCCAGGTTAATGTCCACACATTAACTTGCATGTCTGAACGAGATAGACTACCCGGTAATTTAACGGACCATGTACTAGGTCTTCAAGTGGGTAAAGTCCACGTAGATCTACCTGCTTATTGTCTGGACTGTACCTTTCAGACAATGTCTGCCTAATGTCTGGGTAACAGAGCAAGTCTGAAAGGGGCTATATTGATCAGATCCAGTACAGGTGTGTTAACTGTTGTGAAATTTTATATATTAGCTTAATTACCTTGCTCTTATTTAATGTCTAGCTGAAAGGTCCGACCATAAGGTTCCTAAACTGATTCTGACCTTAGTAAACTATCTGCAAGGCCAGCGTCCTTCCATCAGGAAAATGTTTAGACGAGACCTTGGTTTTGTTTGTCATATCATAATAACAGGCTCCAGACTGATGCACGCAAATACCAAAGTCTTCAAAGTCTTCTGTGTGACAACATCTCTCTGGAGGGATTCTCCCCGGGTTAAACCTTGTACCATGTCTGTATGTCTTAATGCATTATCTCACTTCATGTTTTAATGTTTAATGTATTTTCAACTTCTTTCATTCTTCATGATTAAATTTATATTCTTCTCAATATAAAGAAACCAGTCTCCTCGTCTTTGACAGGAAAAATGGCCATTACATTAACTAAAGAAAATATTTCCTTGAATAATCTAGCTGGGATTGGGTCTAAAATATAGGTTTCGATGAAGCTAATAGTTTGGTTAATACAGAGAGCTGTGCAGGGCAGAAATGGTCAAAACAAGAATCAGGTTCTATAGACGTCTCTAGAGCTACCGCGGTTGAAACATCGTCAAGTGGCAAGGATATAATGGATTTTCTCTCTAATAAAAACTATTTTGCTTGATAGGAAATTCATGAAGTCATCACAGCTGAGATTTAAAGGAATACAAAACTCAACTGCACTATGGCTCCTAGTTAGCCTGGCTACAGAGCTGAAGAGAAACCTGGGTATACTATATATACTATTAAACTTTCTTTCTAGACTAAATGAGACTTTTCTAGACCAGATGAACCTTTGAACTGCCTTGATGTCTTTTTAAAAGAATGAAGCTGTGAATTAAACCAAGGAACTCACTTCTTCATATGAACACATGGTATTGTAGGAAATTCTGATGAAATTGATTTCTTAAATTTGATAACAACACTATCTGACAAACATCGGCTATAATACGTTTTCTTCTCAGCCATTGTTCAGTCAAGTAAAGTAAATTCAAAGGTTATTAAGAAATGATCAGACAGAACAGGGTTATGAGGAAAAACTGTTAGTTCTTCACTATCAATGCCATAAGTCAGAACAAGATCAAAAGTATGATGATGAGAATGAGAAGGTTTGTGGACATTTTGTGAGAAGCCGATTGAGTTAAATATGGAGTTAAAAGCAATTTTTAAACTTTTCTCTGCATTTCATCTGCATTTTCATCTGCATGAATGTTAAAGTCACCCAGTACAATAATTTTATCAGTATTTCGCACTAAGTCTGATAAGAAGTCTGGGAAGTCGGTCAGAAACTATGAGTAAGGTCCAGGTGGACGATACGCTACTGCTAACAGGAGGGGCTTCTCTGATTTCCATTTTGGGTGACAGTCAGGTGTTCAAAAGAATTAAAACTAATCTTAGTCTAGGACTGATCAATAGCCCCGATTTAAAGATAGCTGCTACACCTCCTCCGCAACCTGTAGTCCTGGGAACATGAAAGTTTAGACAGTCAGGTGGAGTAGATTCATTAATACTAACATGATCCTCCTGCTGATTTATTTATTCTGGGTGGTCTAGGGACAGAGACAGTAATTATGGGTTTTGGGGAGGGTGGCGGCAGGTGAGAGACTGCAGGAAAGTGTGCAGGTTGGGTCCCGTACATGCAGACTCCAGTCCTGCTCTACTTCCTGGTCTCATCCCTGAATAGTCATGGGTTTCAATGGGTTTAAATGGCAAATTAAATCATTCATATTTCTGGAAATAAGAGCTGCTCCATCTAGAGTGAGATGCATGCCATCCCTTCTAATAAGACCAGGTTTTCCTCAGAAAGTTTTCCAGTTATCTTTGAAGCACCCATTGTGTTCTGGGCACCACCTGGACAGTCAGTGGTTAAAAGATGAGATGCGGCTAAACATGTCATCATTGGTCAGGTTTGCTTGGAGTCCTGAAAAAACTACGCTGTCCGACATGGTTTTAGCAAAGTCACACACTGAGCCTACATTTACTTTGGTGACCTCTGACTGGTGTAACCGTTTGTCAATTGCTCCGCCATAAATAATAATCTGACTATTTTTAGTTTATCCTAAGCCACCAGTTTAAAATAGGATTCTATGTCGCGTTCTGGAAATGTATGTCCTGGTCTCCTGGAATACATTTCTCTACCATCCCTGATGCATCTGATACCACGTTTCTAACTATGGAGCTCATAGACAGTGGACAGGTGAAGAACTGCTGAGATCTGTGAGTTTTGCTGCTGTCTTGTTGGGATGGTTTGGAGCTGACCGGGTCCTTAGGTCTGGGTCCGTGTTTCATGTTCCATATTTCAACCTGTGGAAGAGCCTTAGTGATGGGATGCCTTTGATATTATTAGGCTCGGCTGGGGCCGGTGCCCCAACATCTTCAGCTGCACAACAGGGAGCGGTGACGTTGGGCATCTGGGACTCTGGTTGTGGATTCGATAATAGACCCTTTCCGACTGTTGTAACCTTTGACTATTCCAATAACCTAATAAGGATTAGACCCCTTTTTTTGTGAATTCTGACACATATGAATGGGGGTCTACAGCTCTCTACGGCTTTTCAGGATCCTACAGGAACACATCTGATGTACCTTTACCAGTATAATATCTGATATGTCATAAGACACGGATACAATTGGCACATTTTTAATAAGTTAAAATTACACATTGTCTCCTTTGTCTGAGGTATTGTGGTCTCCTTTCTTTATCCATAAAAAAAGTAGAATATCACCCGCTGTTGGATTCTTTTATTCTTGAGTCTCGCTGTGAGCTCTTCTAGCCTCAATGTTGCTGCCTGATGTGATCGTCTATAATTAATAATCCCGACATGCAGACAAAGAACACAGTGGCTTCAATTTGTTTCGTTGCGATGTTTTATGTTTGGGTTTTGGTTTGGAGTGCTGCTGAGTACACGTCACCTCGTGGATGGTTGCGTCACATCGTCCACTTCAAGGTCCGTGTCTCATATGGCAATGCAAAGTAAAACAGTTCTTCTGGAGAAGAACAGTTCTCAGAACTGCGTTCCTATAACTCATATGTCGGAAGGCACCTAATACTGTCCATCATGATATCAGCTTCTCAAATCAGGTGCAAATAGGATATCTGTGTCTTTAGTTCGGCTACTTTTTCAGCCATGAGCACACAACTCACAGTCAGAGCAGGGCAGAGACGTTAGTGGAGCCATTTGAGTGTTTTGTTGACATTAGCAGCTAGCTAACAGCAGCTTGGTCTGGTCAACAGAATCTCAGCTGATCAGATGTTCCCACGCTATCAGTGTAGGAGTTATCAGAAAACACATGGAAAACTGATCAGAAGAATAAAAGTTCTTTCTCCTCTGTTTTATTTCGATTTGAAGGTGTTTTACAGTCAAACAGAGGTACTTTCTAGTAACCCATTTTAGTTTCAGTGAATCAACCTGAATCCCACTAAATATATAAAGGGAGGGTCTAAATGTCTAAATGTCACCTTCATTTCACCTTACTGTTTTGCTCCACTTGTAAAATTGTCTCAGCAGAGGTCAAAACCTGCAGCAATTATGAAATATAATTATGACAGAGCAGTGCTATTACCCCTGCAGTGAATTTAGACATCCTGTATTTTATTTAGATGATAATATAAATTTAGATAATACCATATTGTAGTGCAAAGATAATCAGCCTTCAGCTCTCCTGGTTCAAATACTTACTGATAAGAACAAGGCTGTCTTGCTCGTATATTGTGCAGGCTTTTCTTTTACTCTTTGTGCTCTTTTAGCTTAATGTTAGCTTAATGTGATCCCTTTACTAAGTAGCATTGTTAGCAAAGAAGCTAAATTAACACTGTATGACATATATCTCACACTGTTACTGTTGAAAAGGTAGAAAAGTAACGTGAGATAGTGGTGAGTGTATCAATCCAACTGTATACAAATAAAGGTATTGATATTGATCTATATTAGCATAATGAGATTGTTCCTTTTGGTCCGCTTTCTCTCATGCATTCCCCAACAGAGCCAGAGGGTAAGGTAACTGGTACAGGGTTAAAGTTTGACAGAAAATATTTAGGTAAATAACATCGGTGGAAATATATTTTTAGTCCAATACAGCATTATGTAATGAATTTGTTTAATTATCCTCATAGTCCTCAAGACTAATAGAAAATTAAATTTTGTTCACAAGATGCTTAAATGCATGTAGCAAAACTTTTCTTTGCGTATTTAAAAACTACACAATTACACAATTATTACACAACAGCGGAAATGCAATGTTGCCATGTAAACAGGAGTACAGAAAGCAAAGAAAACCTTTGCATTTTACTGATTATACCTGCCTCTAACCCCCCCCCCCCCCCCCCTAATTTAAATAAGGCGAGTACAAAATGAACAAATTAATATCTCACTGCTGTGGTGTTTTGGGTGAAATATAAATCTCCTACATTGGTCACACACATAATTTGGTCCATTTTTGAGTGGCTTAGCCATCTGTCGCTTGTAGAAAACAAAGTGTCGTGTTGAATAGAAGTCTTGCAGTCACGTAGTTCCCACTGTTTACACCACCATGCTGGACGGCAAGCATCCAGCAATAACCACTGCAAGCCGACCATGTACACACAAACTAAATCATCAATCTGGCATGAACACACACATAACTTTGTTTTTAATGAGGGTGTTGATGGCAATGAACTCTGTAACTATAAAATCACAGATGCTTATAACTATTGGGAAAAATAGGAAAATTATCACATAGAAAGGAGCGAAGATTTACTGTCTTAAAAGCTGAAATGCAGCAAAGTCAACACACTAAGAAATCTAAACATTCGACGTGGGTAATGACAAGAGAGAATGTGATCCAAACCGATTCAAAACTGTTCCTGTATGATTGTATAAAAAAGTACAAAAAAAAGATACCTCACTAATAATCAGAGTACTTATGAGGATCTTTGTGTTGCACTGCTGCAGGTGGAAGCAGGTGTCTGATCAGCTGCATCGTGGTATCTAGTTAGCCTTCGCCTCTAATTTGATCGTTCGTAACTCAAATATAATTCTGTATCTGGATGCAGTTCTGTCGACTTATGATCAACGAAATAATAAGAGGAAAAGAAGATGCTCTTAGGTTGGTGTTTGTCCTTCAGGGCTGTGAGTCAAAGTTTCCTCAAGTTGTGTATGTATCCAAAAACAGCACAGGTCGTAGCCAAAGATATTTGTGTGAATATATCAAATCAAATCGCACTTCGAAAATAGGTTGTTATGCTTGCTACCAGAAGTGAAAAACCGGGCTTCCTGGTGGACCAGGCGTCATGGCGACACCCGGTGTCGCAACAGGTGCTAACAAATAAAGTTGGATTGGATTAGTTAATATCCAAAGTGCAACTGGTCATTTATTCCTTTCGCCATGTCAGAAAGCATAAATTATAGTAAGCCCTTGACAAAATGCATTTATGCCTAAATTAATACATTAACTGAATCTGAAACAAATGTACAGAATATATTTGATAGAATAAAATTCACATTTTGCTTCAACTGTGTAAAATCTGTTTTTATATGCTGTCCTGGATCTGTTTGGTTAAAACTGTTCTAGATTTAAATGTATTTATAATTTGAAGGAAAAATGACAAAAGTGAACATTTAAACTCTTCTTGCCCAGAGTACAGGAGGCAGCAGGAGGTAAATGCAGTACAGAAAGTCTGCACACACCAGGAAGCAGCCACGCTAACATTCAACATACTAAAATGGCAGGAAGAAACTCAGCCAAACGACTCTATCAACACGAAAGGATCACAATTTAAACCCCAAGCAATTTTATGGGAAAAAACATCCTCCGTCCATTTTAGAGCTTCTGCTAATTTCTCCACACAAACAATGTGTCACATGAAAACAGACACTGCTGATTATAAATATGTCTGGTTCATAACTGCGGGATTAAACCCCTAAAGATTTGCCAAGAGCCCTTGCAAAATAATATATTGTGTCTTGCTTCTGTTTTGCTGGTCTAAAATAGTTAATCCACCTTAAAAACATCCTAATGTGTCTCCTTCGACTGCCTTTGTTTGAAATAAATCACGAAGGTCCTGCTAGTTTCCATGGAGATGAAGGAGGTTTTATAGTGAAGTATTCACTCATTCAATCTTATACCATGTTGGGCTTTACTTCTTTCTGGATCCTCATGGTGATTTCTAGATGAATTGTGCTGCTGTCCTCTGGTTCTAACCGACAGTGATGTGGTTTCCTTTAAGGAGGCGATAACCATTTACATTTTCTGGTGTGTTTCAGGTCCATTTACTACGATACAGGAACACACTTCACAAATCTGACACTCCTGTCATAATCTCACCTCTCAGATTTCTAATGAGACCAAGATCAAACATACATCCTGTGTGGTGGTGCAGATATATTTCATTAGTTTTAGCTGTGTTATTTCAGGCAGGAGGGAGAAAAACAGGCCTTGTCAGGAAGATGGTAAAACTCATGAACATTTATTTAGATTTAGTGATTTGATGCGTCCACATTCGTTATGAAAAAGTATTAATCTGGGTACTGATATCAGCGAAACTGGCCTTGTATTTTCTTGGTAATCCTTGTATTATCCTACTTTCCTAGTACATATGATAATGTTTGAATCTGGCTAAAGAAGGCATCTTATCAATGTCTAGACGTTAAACACTATAAGTAACCACAAAACTTTTTTTACTAACTTTATAGAGAAAGTTTCTTACATTAGTTGAATCTGTAAACTGAGCCGTCTCTGAGTAAGTCGTGCCTGTCTACCCCACACGTTCCTCTACCCACTCTTTCTTCGTTCTTTGAATCGCACATCTAGAGTGACTCAGCGTTGGTACATTTAGTCCTGTGTATCTACCTACAGTGCATATGGTCAATCCCAGCAGAGCCCTGCAAGCTGACACAGGTAACAGGGAGTAATCTGTGGCCTGGAACTTAGGCTCTTTCTCTCTCCAGTACATCCCTGCCTTCTGCACCTCATTAATCCTCATCTAACACAGTCCTCATGTGATGCTTGAAAGAGGCCACCTGTTGCTGTAGTCACGGAGGGACATGAAGGTTTGGGTCACTCAGGGTCATCGGCATCATCTGCGTTTCAAATATTCAGGTGTATTTGGAGGATTTTATTAGTCATAAATAGATAACAGTTGAATAAAAACAAATTTAGGACTGTATTTAGGCAAATGTCGAGCTGCATTCCTTCCACGGGAACATCAAAAGAAGGTGGCTGTTTTTCTGAGTAGTCTGCGATCCGACTGACGTAGGTCCGATGCATAGTTTACTGGTGACTTAACGACGGTCGTACTGACTGAGTATGGAAAGAGCCTGCACGTATCCTGCCATTGTCTTTATCGCTTCCTTTCCCTTCCATCTGTCGACAGCGTGTCCTCCGGTGCCCTCGCTGCCTTCTATCTGCGCTGACCCAAAGATAAGCTCAAACCACAGCAGTTCCACTACAGCCAGACGGTTAAACTTACTCTGCTTTTTTGGACTTTTTCTTCCCTTATGTTGTAAGAATGGTTAATTAAAGACAAAAAAGAGATAAGTGACTGCGTGAGTTGACAAAACTCTTTTCAGTTTATTGTCTTTCAGCATGAAAAAGGTCAGGATCTCACATTGCTCAGCTTCACCCAAGGAGCTTCCTCAGTCCTCCAGTGGAGTCATATTTTTCCAGAGGCTTCATCAACCCCCTTCCGCAAACCAACGTCAGAAATACATTTAACGGTATCTCTCTATACAAAGTGTCTATTGTCCTCAGAGTTGAAAAATGTGCCAAGTTCAACATGGAGTCCTTTCCTCTGAAGCTATGTAGGCTGCATGTCATGAAAAAACATTCATAGCTCGAGCAATGCCACAGTTCAAGTATATGGAGGCAGGATACTTCCGGACCTCTGGCAGTTCACACAAACATCGGAGGCCACATCATACCGACACCACCGGGGGAGGGAGGGGAGAGTGCATTTTTGTGGTGAACGTCAACCTCTCATAACAGCATTACCTTCACCGCCACCTCGCCGCCATTATCGTCACACATTGCAACAATAGAAATACTGTTGGATTGCACTTTCTTCAAGCTTTCATCTTGTGGCATGTTTATAGAAAAAATATATATAGAATACAAAAAGCTTATATTTCTTTGAGTAACAGAATATAACATACAGTACTTCAGATTATGTTTTGATCAGCACATCAGCAGGTGTACATAAATTTGCCCTACCCCTTGCCCAAATGCAATTACCACACTAAACGAGGATGTAGTTTTGCTCACTATTAAGTGCTTTGGTCAATGGATTTAACATCGAATATGCCTTTACAATGGCTTCTCTACAGTATGTTAATGCTACATAATTATCCACTGTATATGAATGTCTGTTAAGAAAGGGGCAGATGGTTGAGATGCGACTTTTAACATATTCACATGTGGCATTTTAACCCCCCCCCTAAATGGTTAGGCCCATTAAAGTGATATAATCTATTCGGCTTTGTTACCAGCACCATTTGTTCCCTCGCCCATATATCTGCAGTAGCAACACAATATAGCAAACATATTGGTGGGATTTGTAAAAACAGACGTAACCCTTCATTTTTTTTGGGGGGGGGGGACAGACATTTTCAGCAACACCTGAGACAGGTGAAGACATTTCAGGCTATCCGCTTCCCTAGCAGAAAGAACAGGGGGGTCCAGGCAGGTGGGGAGAGGGTGGTGCTTTTGAACAAACAGCACTAAGTGTAAAATTAGCTGGAAAGCTTAAACAGTCAAGCTGACATTCAAGTTCCGGTCCCACGTCATCCCGTCCACGGAAACCGACAGAATCGCTGTAGTGCAAAACTTTACACGATGCACCTCCGATGCAGACGTTCTGGCAGCGAACAGCAAACACGTCCTCCTTTTTGTTTAAATGTGTCTCTTCTCTGTTGGGTTACATCTCTGGAGCTGCAGGCGGGAGTCCCGACATGTGTTTTGGAGTCTGTAAAAGCTTGTGCTCCTCTGTGCGCTGAGAAGCAGCGGCGGCGGCTGCGGCTTTGGTGTGTACCGGGTGCGACAGCCGGACATCCAGGGCGTCGTTGTGTTGCGCTAAGGAGTGCAGGCGATAGTGCAGGACGAGGTCTTTTAGGGAGCAGTGTGCGTCGTAGGGTTCGGCGAAGCCGTATCCGTGGGGCGTGCTGTAGATCATGCAGTGCTTGACCTCTTCGTTCACTCTGCAGGCGAATAAAGACGCATTTATTAGCATCACTCAGCTGGTTTGTGTGTTACGTTCTCGTCAGACTGCACACTTACACAACAGAGCAGGCGTAGCATCCCTGCTTGCTGCTCTCGCGGATCAGGAACGTTCCAGGAGATTTGCCTTGGAGCATCTCCTCCGCTTGCGGCCGACTCAGTTCGCCGACGAACCAGCTCGCCTCATCGTGATGTGGCAAGTTCTTCTCGTCTCCCTTCAACACGTACGTGCTGAAAAGATAAGCACGTAGCATCGTTACATCTCCGCCTCTAATTATTCCGTGTTTTATCTGGAAGGATTTGTGGAAACGTACTCATCGAGGCTGTCGCTGTGTATCCCCAGCCAATCATTTATCCGTTTCTGCCGCACACCTTTGTGGTTAAGCCAGCTGCGAGGAGGGAAGAAACCGTTTGATTAGCAGTAGCAATAAAGCAGAGATGCTCTGTAAATGAGACGGGATCAGATAAACTTACTTTAGGTACTGGTCTCTGATGTTGCGGAGCTGGATGAGGTCTGGACGTAAGCTGTTCATCTTCCGGTCCGTCTCTCTGTAGTCCTCCACTTGTGTCCTCAAATCCTCCTCCAAGTGGATTTTGCTGTCGTAGATCTCTCCAAGACGACACTTCAACTTCTCGTAATTTATCAGAAAGCTGAAGGGCAAAAAAAGAATAAAAGAGATGCAGCAGGTTTTTAAAAAAAAGGAGGAATATGAGCTAAACAAGCTAACTAGGGCTGTGTTGAAAAGATCGATTAATCGATTCTGAATCGATTCTCATATCAATTCCTAAAGATCGATCTATAAGTCCAAAGATTGATTTATACATTAATACAGAAAATGTGGGCATTACACGTGATACCTGGTGGACAACACACTACATAGACTAAGACCTGAACCTCCTCATATGTACAAACCACAGAAGTCATCTTTAACTTCTGACATTTCATTAATTTTTTTGTTGAATCTCAATATAATTCTAGTATTAAAATGTTTCATAACTATATATACATATAATTTAACAAAAAAAGATTTTAATAAAACTGAACAAAATCCATATCTGATCAGAACAGATCGGATTAAATCGTGAAATTGACTGTAAATCTTGAGAATCGGAACTGAATCAGTTCTTGAAATCTGAATCAATACCCAGCCCTACAGCTAACGGTATTAACTTCAGAGCATTACTTAATTAAGCACCTCTCCAACTCCGCGTCAGCGTCTGAAAGACTGTTCCTCTCGAACTCCTCCCCGTAACGCTCCTGCTCCCGACACTGCTCCTCGAAGATCAGCATCGTTTCGTTAAAGGCCTCGATTGCCGTGCGCTTCATCTGGATCTCCTGCGTCACAGAACAGATCCTGTCAGAAACCCTTCAGGAGACGCATTGAGGCGCTTGTGGACAGAAAACATAAAGCTTCCTTTTTAACCTGCGAGGTCTTTGAGAAGGCTTCATACAGACGATCAAACTCTTTTGACTTCTCTTGGTACTCGTTATGAACCTCCTTCAGCTTCCTCCCAGCCACATCGACGCTGTCTTCTTTCACCTGAAGGGAAACATTTCCTCTCAATCATCCGAATCACTTCTCCAACATCTCATTCCCATTGAATAACTGCACCTACCTGCTGGAAGCGGGACACGGGATGCGTAAGCATCAAATCCAGCGTGGCGTTGTACTCCACCAGCGAATGCTGCTGATAGTACCAAATAAGCTCCACCACCGATGTGAACGTGAGCGGGTCAGAGAAGCCGTACTTTCCGTCGCGGTGGTAAATTTTGATCAGCTTGTTTAACCCGTCTTTCCTGCCACACAATTAGATTAGTCAGAAATGTAGCGTGAGACTTGGTGATGCTTTGTTTGCAGGGATTACGCTCCTTTTCTTCAGCTTACCTTAATGTCAGTGTAAAGTCTCCTTGCAGCTTTGTGGATGCGTCACGCACCAGAAAAGAGCCGTCAGGTGCGTCCCGAAGCTTCTCGTTAACCTCGTCCCTGCGGGGAATCAGTTTTGGGTTTAAAAAAATAAATATATATATATATATATATATATATATATATATATATAGATTGTGTGACAATAAAAGAGCTGTAAGATTATTTACCTAGTTATATCTCCCCAATACCATTCAGCATCCTGTAGCGAGTACGCAGGTGGAGAAAGGCCGTTGTTGTTCATGGTGGACATCACTGGCTTTGTTGACCTGGGAGGCAGAGCTAAGCACAAAAAGAGAAAAAGGATTAAATAAAATATTCGGAGAGGAAACTGTGGGGCGTATATCTGCCACAGCATGACCACTTGAATATCCTCGCTAATGCACACTGAGACATCGCTGCATGATGGAAGATCTGAGGGCAAGCCCAGGCATGTCTCCAAGACATGTCAAATCGCCAAACCATGCAAATCATGAGTGTGGTCAGCGCTGACAGCGAGATTGCAGCTCTCATCTGTGGACTTTTATTAATAACTCCAAAGGTATTGGTTTCAATGCCCTGTTTCTTTTGCAAAGTCCAGTTTTTAATGTTCGCCTTTGGCGCTGTTCTGTATTGCATGACAGGAATGGAAAAAAAAAAAACAGGACTGAAATGATACTTTGAGCTTCTTAAATCTCGCCTCCTGTTCTGAGCTTACAGTTTTCCATCAACCTTAAAGAGCGAGGGAGAGAAAAATCCCTCATTCTTGCTGAGTGTTTCCTTAAAAATGAGAAGAAACAGGAGAAAAAAGAGGGCAAACCGCATCAAGAGGAGGTGAAGGGCAATATATTTCACCGCAGGACAAAAGTGCCTTTCATGAGTCAGTTAGAGGAAAGTACAAGAGCACCCTCACAGAGGAGAAAATGTGCCTGTCTCCAACCATTTCTGACCTTAAAATAAACAAAAGGCAGGTGCAGCAGAGAGAGAAAAAATAAAATAAGAAAAGCTACGAAATAGCTTCATAATTAAATCTGCACACCTTCCATCACCTCTGCAGTTTAGTGCCAACAATAATCCAATAATTTAATATAACAACCATCATAATCCAAAAACCAAATATTCAAATATAACAACTAACAGCCTTTATAGGCGAGTTAAGTCTTAAAAGTCCACCAAAAAAAAACGAGATTTTCCTTCAAGTATAGCCCTTCCAGGAACAATACTTATGGCTTGTCAGTGGTAACCAGTCCAAGTTTTTCCCATTATTTTGTGCTAAATTAACAGCTGAAATTACACACTTAAAATAATTAATCAAACTCAGCTATCTTGACATTAATTACATTAACTTGGTTGTTATATATTCACTCTAACAGGATTCAAGAGGTCTGTTTAACAGCGATGTAACAACAGCGGTCTAGTGACAAATGCATATATATA
>JBAMHX010000009.1:2962688-2981983 GCA_037177515.1 Pseudomugil tenellus | reverse complement strand
TATATATATAGCTATATATAGCTATACTGGTGGGATTTTAATTCACAATTCTGCAGGTATGATCAGATTTAAGAAGTCTCAGACCTGTTTGAGCATTTCACCTTTTGTTTGAGAAGCAAAAGAATGGTTTTCCATGTTGGCCAAGTGTGTATTATTTTCTTGTTGAGCTTGTCAGACACGTTTAGCATCTTGGCTGTCACCACTCATAATTATCAGTTGTTACACCTGATGAGGTCATCCTGTTGAAGAAATGATTGCAGGTGTGTTACAAACGACAATCCTTAGTGAGTGTCAGACTTTAGAAAACGGGTTATTTCAAGATGAGACATTTTTTTTTATCTTCTTTAGCTCATATGCTAAAAATGGTCCATTACTGTCTTGTTGTGTATTCATGTTGAATGAATACATGCTTTGTGTGATGACACAGAATGACATTGTGCTGTAAATTTAAACAGCCATGGCTTCATCCACCAGCTGACATTAGTGGCTGCAGCGAGTGAAACAAGGCCTGTTTGGTCAGAGGTCTGCGTCTGTTAGCGTCCAGGCTTTTATGACCAACTCCCGTTTGACCCTAGCACAGAGAGTTAGGGGAGGCAATGGCCTCCACCATTCCTGCTGCCCTCCCATTGGTGTCCAGTCAGAGCTTAAAAAGTGTTTGGACTGCAATGATTGAGTCAGGACAGAGCATCCAGAAACATGGCAAGATGCATCAAACATACATAAACTCACTTTATCGAAACTGTTTAATAGAAATAAAGAAATAAAAACCAGTTACATTGTAATTCCATGTACATGTACATCCTAAATGGTTTGACAAGACGGCGTTTTTTCATGCTGTGTTGCGATGTATTACACCGGATAAACATGCTCACGTGTCACATGTGTGTATTTGTAAGTGATGTATGAAATGTTATACCTTCCAATTTTTCATACTTCTGCCTCCGAGCATGTCAGGGCATGTCAAGGCATGTCACTTGGCTGCCACCCAAACACCTCCACCCTCCTTTTTTCTCCCCTCCCCCCCACTGGTGTCAAAGGAGCACAGAATTTGCCCCCTTTAACTTCTGGGTTGCCCTCCATGATGTTTCGCTACCACCACTGTATAGAAAGTGACACTGGGGTTTGTGGTTATGTTGGCGGGCAGCAGAGATGATTATCGCAGGTACTCTGAAAACATCTCGAACAAACTTATACTTTTTTATGAATAATAGCTAAAAACAAACCCAACAACAAGGACGCATGTGCAAGGATATCTCAGATCAGGTAGAGAAACAGAGATATACTGAACACTTTTAGGCCTCGTTTACTTGATGTTTCAATAAGTAAAAAAAACAAAACAAAACAAAACTTTTCCCTTGGATTTTGTATTTACTCCACAACAGAATGAAAACTATCTCAGAAAAACTTTTCTGGACAACATTTGATAACAAATTCTAGATGAAAGGCTTCAAACTATTAGATTCATATGCATATGAAGGATAAAGTTATTTTTGTGGATTTGGTTTTCTGCCATGAAAAGACCCCTACATGCCCCAAATGTTCTTGATTCTCTCTCCGATATAATGCCACATTTTAGTTTTTATTAGGACAAGAGTAATAGCTTTGTTGTTTATGCATTAATACATAATCATATCATAAACATATCAGTTCCACTGATTAATCTCTTGGCATTAATCAATTTTTACAGCACTTATTAAAAGTTAAAGACCTATAAAGGAAGTTTTTTATGCCTTTACTATTTCATAGTGTCAGGAAATTATTCAAAGCATGATAATTTATAATAAGAAAATTGTTTTTGGTACAATTTTACATTATTTGTATTAAGAAAATCTTTGATCATGAGATCATATTCTTTGCAACCTGGTACCTTGTAATATATAAAACATGAATGATATAAAATATGGATGATTATGAAATGAAAAATACTTTATTAATCCCGGAGGGAAATTTGACCTCTGCAGTCATTTGGTAGCTGGTTGTGATTTTTTAGCTGGAACAAGCAGGATGTTTTCCATGTAACTGGATTTTTTTTTACTCAGACTGGTGTTGAACAGGTGCTGGAGAATCGGGCATACCTTAGTTATCTTGAGAACTCTGAGACTGAAACCATCTGGACCTGCAGTTTTGTTCTGGTTCAGTTTCATCAGATGTTTCATGACTTGATTACAGGAGACAGACAGAGTGGAGGTGGAAGCAAAGGGGGTATCAGGAAGTCCTGATGTAGAGGGAGATGCGGTTGTGTTCAGATCCTTGACTGAGCTGCAGGGTGATAGAGTGGAGGTGTGACAGGAAAGCTATAGGCTCATGGTGCTAGCATGTAGGCTAATTTCAGGTAGCATGTTGGCTCTTTTCAGCTAGCAGTTCCATGTCTCTTGTTTAGATCTTCTCTGTAACAGTAAAAGGTCCAGGATGACATCAACACTGCTTAACCAGTACTGCAACTCCACCTACTTTTAGTTTTCCACTGAGTTGTTTATTGCCGTCTGCACGAACTGTCTTAAAGCTGCGTACAGTCGCATTACAGTCTGGGATAAGTTATATTGGCACCTAGAACTTGTCAGTTTTGTTAGTTAGCGAGCTAACGTTACCCATCACAATATTTGGAAGACAGTTTAAATCTCCACCGTTTTCTTTCCTGTGGTCACCCTTTAGTATAGACATCATTATATCCCATTTGTGGTGCTAAAAAAGAAAAAAGAAGATTCTTTTGTAGATATGCAAGTGGACAATGGATTTAGTGGGATTATATCTGGATTATAACAATGAATTGTACTGATTTTTGTTAAAGTGCTTTGTGATGACTTTGTTGTGAATTAAAGCTAAATAAATAAAGCTCAACTGAATAAAAGTTTACATTCAGCTCTTATAAAATTTTGCAGATCAGCCTTTTCCATTTTTCTTCCTCCATGTAGACCACAAGGCTTTGGTGAACAATAGATGGAGCTGCCTTGTTTCAGGTCTTCTGTGGGTATTTGCTGGACACCCCCCCTATTTCCTAACTTTTTTATGGCCATATGTGATCACTTTATTTGACAAACACTTCTGAATGTTAGTCCATGAAATCATAGAATCATGAACCAGGCATATAGCATCCGGTTACATCCCAGATACTTCACTGAGATCAGTGTTCAACATTGGATTTGAGAAACTCCGTACTGACCACTAACTACTGGATATGTTTTGTTATTTTAGAAAAAAGTATTTAGATTTAAAATATTGTAATTGTCTCCAACATGATAAAAAACTATTTTTTAGCGTGAGAGAGGGCCGGCTTGCGGGATAAACCTTTAGGCTCTGCACCCCATATCCAGGCAGTCCTGATGGGATCAGTGAAGGCTAATCGTAAGATTAACAGGATAGGCTGATACTGCAAGCCTACCAGCTGCCAGCTAGTTTGATGTGACTCATCTTGATATCCACTGGCAAACTGTGCCACCGGAGTGTGGTGGTGCTGGGATAGTCTGCACCAGCTTTAAAAACAGACAGATGTTTCACTGTCTTAAATGAAGATAACAGCTGAACTCTAATTCTGTAGGATTTACATGTTCGACACTGCTCTGACAAGGCCATTACAAACAGCAAATGGTGGAAAAAGTGGGTTTTTTTTCTGATTTGGGCGTTTTTTTTTATAGGAAGCTGTGTCCAGAGGCCAGAAGGTTGCTGTGCATGATTTATTTGGTGTTGTGGAGCTTATTAGGTCAGTGTGTGGTATGTGAACCCTGTGTTGGAAATATAGAACAAGCATTAATCCTCTCATTTAAGAGCGTTAAATGTGTACGTGATAAGCCTCCTGTTGTCATTCATGTAGCCGCAATATGTCAGAACAGCCGATAGCCTATTTGACATGCCTTTTAGAATAATGCCGCTTGAGATTTAGCTCATTAACGGTGTCAAAGAACAATGTTCATCAGTTGTTTTACATATTTTCCATCTTCTACAAAGTAGGACACTTTTTTATCTTGTTTTGCTTTGTTGTCGCCGGTCAGAAAAACATCTCACAGACACAACACAGAGAAATCATTTCAGAGATTTGTTTAGTTCACCAAAGTCAGAATCTGTGTCATGGTCTTGCATTGTATCCTTGAGCGAATTGCACGTCTCTCAAATCCTCTGTACTGTAGTGTGCAACTATTCACGGCCATTGAAGGGATACATAATGGTCTTGGCAGGCCGCTCGACATTCACCATGGAGAGACTGTGGGGTTTCCCTGATCGGCAGCCAGAACCAGCACACAAAGCATGCAGCAGTGCTGCCAGAGGCAACTCAACTGCGGGCAGAGCATAGGGCGGCTATGGTCTGGACCCCAGGACCCTGCCATTGTGGAAATGTAAGTGGGGACAGTGTTTGAACGGCTTGAGTTGGAACAGAAAACCTCGGATGACCAAAACTATGAGCTTCAAATAGCTGGGCCCTGGGAAACATAGCTTGTTCTTTTAAGGAGGTCAAAGAGAAGCCAAAAAGAGGGAGAAGAAAAAAGAAAAGCAGAAACCAATGTTTGATGGAGGGAATGTCAAATTGGAGGCTACTGTTACTATAGACATCAGCAAGACTGACATACCATTCCCAGTGCTTTGGTGTCTGTCTGCGTGCTTGTGTCGTCTTTAGCTTTAGCCCCCTCCCTTTCCAGGTCTGTCCTCTGAATTAGCAGCCAGCGGTCATACCCACCACTCATCATCTGCCACTCCATTCTGACAGAGCTTAATCTCACTAACAGAGGTGACAACTGAGGTACTCGTGGCATGTCACCCCATAAAGTCCACCAGCTGAGTGTCCGAGCTATGTGGAGGATGATGATCTGTGGAATCAGCTTCTGTTTCTCCGGAGGCTGTCCCCACCTAAAGGCCGGACTGTAAGCAGCACACGCAAAATGTTGGTCTGTTCCTTAGTTGTAGTTTTTCTTCGTAGTGTTTTTCAGTGGTTGAGCTGCAACCAAAGTTCACAAACAAAAAATGGATTTAACCACTTTGGCGACAGCCGCTGATTTATGTGCTGCTGTTTTGAAGCTTAAGTTGTCACTTGACCATTTTAGCCTCAGGCTTTTTATTTGGTGATGTGCAAAGAGGATAGATCTGCGGATCTGAAAACACCACACCCGTGACTTAAGTAGTTAGCATCATAGACCATCCAGGGGAGGCAGACATGGCCAATATAAAGCAACTCTTTCATCTGTGGAGCTACATTTTGATGCCTCTAGCATTTTTCCACCTTGGACTTTTGAGACCCCACCACACAAGTAAGAAGATGATCTGTCTGAGAGTTGTGGAAACAGTAGGATCTGTTTTGTTTTTCATTTTATTTTATTTTCCACTAACGTACCATTTCTCTAATTCCCTAAGAGTACGACAGTTTACAAAAGAAGCGTCCAACCCCTTTAGAAATATGCTAAATGACCAGCTGAAGCTGTAGAGCAATCAAAGAAAGCAATTTTCTTTGTTTTTATGACTTTGCTCCTCAAATAATAGAATTGGAAAGGCATTATTGTAGGTACGATATATACATTTATAAGTAATTTCTGAGTAATTTGGTGTTGATTGCAAAACAGAACAAAAGGTACAAAAAAAATCACATTGACACAGCTGAACAAATGTTTTAAACATATGCCCAGTAGATAAAGTAAAGTAAATGACCCTACTGGTCATCAAATACATTGCAGGTTTAACATTCTTCTGCACTGGATTTATTTCTCAGACTGGTTTGTCTGGTTATATCTGCTGGTGTAATACTGTAAATAAATTGTCGTCTATCAGTCCATCCACCTGTTTGTCATCTATCTAAATACCTAGCTATGCCAATATTGACTAACTTAACCTTGTGTGAAAAGACAAATGCTCACAGATGATTTTACAATCTTCATTTTCATGTAACATGAGACATGTCACACAGAGGTAAGCATGTGTGAAGGCTCACACCTCCTTCTGACAATTGTTTTCAGTCTTACTCTGACTGGCAAGACTCAAATCTAAAGGTGTGGTATACATGATGAATAAAGTGTAACATGGGGAGTTTACAAGCACCGTTTATCATTGAATGGATATATTTCATTTTTTTATATCTGTATACAATGATTATTCACTGTAAATATACGTTCAACAACAATATGTGTTAGTTTGTATCTATTTCTCTTAGTGTTGTGAGTTTTTGTCTAGCCTGCAGTCCTGCTAAAGGAAGCAATGCGGGAAAAAGAGATAAGAAATGTCATGGATGTTATAAACTCTGGGAGTTTTATTTATGTTCTCTGACTTTTCCATTTTTCAATGCATTTCAAACACTAATAAAATTAATCATTTAATTCCAAAAGTTGGCAAAAAATTCAGGTCCAGGGACTCAAAGTGGTTAACAATATAAAAGACCTGTATTTGAATGGGCTACAATGATTAAAATTACACATATACAGCTTATGCCTTCTTCAGGGTGTACTGACACACATAAACAACATTGTAAATGCAATTATCCTGGGCGTGCACAGGTAAGGTCATGTAGCATTACATTGTTGGCCTCTAACTACACACTATAATAAAATAAATACAGGAGATATTACAAGACAAGATCATCCCTTATGCAACCATTCCATCAGCATCTAGGGATGTAATGAAATGGCTATAAGAGTAAATAATAAAGTATACTCTCTTACTATCTGTAAAACCCATCTATGAATGTACACAAAGAGGACAAAAACCCAGTCATACTATAGTAATTGTAGCATATTATTACAATGTTAGGTAAAGACACTATCGGTATAATCCGTCCATCCATTTTATACCGCTTATTCCCAAATGGGGTCATGCGGGGGCTGGAGCCAATCCCAGCTGACAATGGGCGAGAGGCGGTGTACCCCCCAGACAGGTCGCCAGTCTACTATCAGTATAATGTTAAATCAAATTTTTCATTCAGTCCAGGGTGTCTTGTGCCATTCCAGCTATAAATCCAGTATGCCTCTCTTTGTTTGAGGCCTTTGACTTTGTCCTCACAGGTGGCATCAGAGCTGATGGCTTTGATATTATTCTTAGAGTTTTATCACAACCACTTTGCACTTCTCAATGATGTTTTACCACACTGTAGTTCAGTTCCAAGACCAAGTAGCATAGCTGTGTTCAGCCACATTATCACACAGCCTTCTTTTGGTCAGCCCTACATAGAAACAACCACAAATGCTTTCCAGTCTGTACACAACATAAGTAGTATCACCATTTATGAAACTGGTGATACCATGGTGATACTATGTTTTCACAGTAATTGCAGTTGCCATAGAAGAAACTGTCATTGGATTGGGGCCCTTCTGAAACTGATCTTGGGGGTTCAGTAAACACCTTGTGTAAAGACTGGTCACCCTCAATGATGTTCCAGTTTTTCTTAATGATGTTTTAGATTTGTAATGCTTCTTTGCTGTTGTTCTTTGCGATAGGATCCATGAGCCTGCCCCTGTCTTGGTTTGAGGCTGAGCAAATAGGCAGAGCTCTGTCATGTGCCTGACTGAGTGTCTATAACCCTTTTGTCTGAAGCGTTGCTGCATGTTCATAGATTGAACATGACAGTCCTGATTGGAGTCATATACGTCATAGGGCCAGATTTATTAAAGGTTTGTATGTACTAAAACATTGCACACGCCAAAAAAGTACAAACTGATCTACTAACAGTGAGTAAAAGGGTTTGCGTCTTCCAAAGGTGCAAAATTGCGCCTCCTCCTCGAGTTAGTACATTTGCCTCAATGAATATGTAAATTAGGCCGTTCACACGCAATTTTGCGTGTAGTGGGAGGAGAACATGTAAATATATGATTTTATTTCACGCAAAGTGATCAAACCTGAAAGTAATTTTGCTGGTAAAAACTGTGCCTATATTTAGCACGTTTCAAAAGGACGTGCAAACGCAGGCAATGAGTAATTCAGCACACATGGCTGCAGTGATTTTTGCAAAACGAAGACATAAAAATAATCAAAGACGATGGAGAGAACGCATATTTCCTTCTCGTGTTAATATGTTTGGAATGAGAGAGTAACTAATTATTAAAACATATCGCCTATCCAGCCTTGCTGTTTTGGAGCTGTTGGAGGAACTCAGCGCAGATTTGGAGCCAAACACAAGAAGGAGTCATGCATACCTGCAATAATTAAACTCCTGGCAAGTCTAGAGTTTTTAGCATCTGGGTTATTCCAGCGTACAGTAGCCAACACAGCAGCGATCTCTCAGTCACGTCTTTTACGTGTTGACTGAATCCCTAAATGCAATGTCGCGTCGGATGGCGACGTTTATTAGGTTTCCACGCTCTCGAGATTCTTTAAATCAGACATAACAAGTTTTTTTGAGGTAGCTGGATTCCCCAGTTTATAGGAGCAATTGACTGCACTCATGTGCAGCTTGTGCCTCCCGCAAACTCTGAGCATATATACAGAAAAAGATTTCTTTGCTGTAGCTCTTTGGACATTTTATTGGCTTCTCCCACCAGCACCTCTAATTCCATCGGATCAAACTTGTATTTTCGCTTGCGGTTTTGTAAAGTTGTCATCATGAAAACCATGACACACGCTAAATCCTCACTTAAACAGGCGCGTCTCCAACACTTTGCACCCGCTGTCATTTGCGTGAGCAATCTTAGTAGATGACGTACTAATCACGGCCCGCCTCACACGCTAAATTCTAGATGCCACACGCTAATTAGTACACGAAAAATGACATCTTAGTAAATTTGGCCCTTAGTCTCTGAATTTGTGGTATATTGTTATTAAGAAATGGTTCCTGGAAACTGTCTCTATGAAATAAAGAATGGTGGTCAGTAGTTTTTCTAAAAGTGGAGATGTGCATAAAGGTTTGATCATCCTTTGAGATCCAGAAAGTTGATGACTTGATGATGATATTCCAAACTAAATTTCCTCGTCCTGAAAGTTTTCAATGTCTCCTTGTTCCAACACAACACACCAAGATGCCGATCTTGATAGGTTGATTGATCCACTTGGTGTGCTAGATCAGGAATACATGGAAAACCTGTGGAATTCCTCAAGGACCAGGGTTCCCAACACCCCCCGCTTTAGACTCTTAACATAGTCTTGATATTCCAAAAGTTCTCTTTCTGAGCCTACAATCAACAAATTAACGTCATCAAAATACCCATACCACCACACAATTCTTCTTTTGAATGGATCGCTTAGAAAATGTGTAGTACCTCTCAAAGTCCCCAAAATAAATTTGCATAGTTTGATGCAAATCATGCAGCCATAGCTGTTCCCTTTTCTTGTCTGTACAGTCTGTTCTGGAATAGGAAAACATTATTTTTGAGCGTTTACTCAATGAGTTGTACAATAAAATCAATTGGAGGCATCAGGTCATCAGGTCGAGACTGCAGATAGTGTCTCGTGGCCTCCAGGCCTTCATCATGATATCGCTGTGAGGACTCAACATCAATGGTGACCATGATATAAGAACCAATATTCTGCGTATCTAATATATGCTGTCCTGAATATAAGAGGGCAGTTTCTCAATAAATAGACCTGGAATAGTATTAAGTATTCTCAGATTGGTGCATAGCCTCCTTCACATATTTATCTTTGTCCCATATGCACACTGCACCCCCTTATCCATGCTCTTTGTAATGTCATCTCTGTCAGATAGACATTTAAGAGGTTCAGATTCTTTTTTAGTCACATTATATTGTCTAATCTTATTTCTTTTCCTTGAGCACATTTTCTGCCCGATAAGACCATTTTTTAGTAAAAGTTGGAAGTGTAGTTTCGTATTACAAGCTAGAAAAGTGGACTTGGATCTGTTGGAGCAGAATGCAAAACTATATTGTAAGTGTTGTGGTGATACCAGAACTGTACATGTAGGCGTCTATAGAAGCGAAAAAGGCCCATTTAAGTATCAAAAGCTCTACCTGAACAAGTGGTGGGAACGTAAAGATCCAGTACAGAGATGCAGTCATCTGAGAGGGAAGGTCTGAGACATTAATCACTACCAATGCCAGGACCGGCTCCTCGTTGCATATCTTCATCTTATTCCGCATTTTCCTCTTCTTCTTTTTAAGGGTTGATGGTGTAATATTGGGAGAAACTGCTGCTGGTTGTGGTTATCATCATCGTCATTGGTGCTGGGAAGATTGAAGGGCACTGGGATAGTCATAAGACAAACCAAAGAAGTTTACAAGCAGCGTCGGTTTCCATCATTGAATCAATATATGAATATTATACAACAATTTGTGTATATTTGTCTCTTTCTCTGTTAGAGCTGTGGGATTTGTCGAGTTAACATTTGTCCTGTAGTCCAGCTCTTTGTTTTTTTTCAGTCTGATAAACGGAAACAATTTTCTTAAAGGAAATAATCCAGTTGAAAGAGTTAGAAAATAGTGTGGATTTTAGCATTTAACAACTATAGTCAGTCTGAGATGTGGCTAGGAATTTTATTTATTCTGTTTGACTTTCCAGTTTGAAATGCTTTTCAAAAACTAAAAAAATTAAGTTTATATGATGCAGAGAAAAGCCATTAAATAATATAAGTCAAAGTCTTTCTAAAAACAAAGAGTGTTTTACTTGAGACAGTAGTCAGATGAGGTGAAAAATAGCTTAGTCATGCTGTTGTCAGCCCACCTGCATGCTGAAATCAGCAGAACTCATGTAATGCTGCTCATCGACTGTAACTCTCTAAAGCAAGGAGTCATGTGTCAGCCGGCAGAGGATTCATGGCTGGAAGCTCATGAAGTTAAGTGAGAAACCTCTCTTTCTCACATATTCTCACAAATGCACCCATTCACTTCCAGGCTTTCATGCAAAGCAAAATTGAGAAGCCGGGGAACTCACACTTGCAAGCTCCTGGGCAGCCCCCCCCCCTTTATAAAAGGACTCTCCTCGGCTACACAGCCGACACATCAGAACTATAACTCTATTAGGCACAGCTCCAGGACACACTAAGCAACCCGTAGCCCACAATGGCATCATTGTCCAAGAGGATTGCAGCCATTGTCGTCCATGCTACAGAATTTATCCCCCTCCTCCCATATTGGGACCTTCAACTCTGACCCCCCAGCACCATCTCACATGCTCTGGGACTGGGAGCTTGTGAGGCCTTATGCCTTCCAGGTCTTAAAATCTCCTTCACAATGACCCAAGTTTGCTAAGTGGCTTCTCTCCACAGCACGGTCGGGCTTATTCAAGACAGTGTACAAGGGTGGAAAGTGAGGTAAAGTTGGAGGGGGGGGCTCAGTGTAAGGACTTGTATTTGGACTGTTTGACCCATCGAAAAGGTCACTCGGATAGCATGAGAGGAGAAGTCTAAATGGCTCTTTTTTCTCCTCCCAGAGCCATGACAGAGAATCAGTATAGTTATTTATGAGCGTGTGGGAGAATAAGCAGGGGCTGCGCCGAAGCCCACCAGCCTTCTGTGTTGCTAGGGCTAAGCTGGTTCTGTCATATATACATGCGCATGCAAGCGCTAGCAGACTATTAAGAAGCCCTCCCAGAGCAGAGGACAGGACTCTGTTGCGAGGCAGATTTCCAAAAAGAGGTGTGCTTCACAACAATGGCTGTCGGCAGCTTGATTGATTTATTGGAGGTGTTTTAAAGCCGGAAAACTTAAAGAGACCCGTTCTCTTGAATCATTATCAAGCATTAAACTTTGAGATTTTTATGCTTTTACTGGTTTTTTTTTGTTTATTTTGGTTTATTTGACAGGGACCATGTACATCAACATTAATCACAGAGAAAATATGTCTAGTACCAGATTATTGCTCTCAGAATTAATTTCCATCTGCAGTCCCTGGACTGACAAGACACACATACATGTATAAAGTTAAAAAGCAAAAAATTTAACATCTCATAATACAAAATAAAAATGACCCTACTTAAAATTACATCTAAACACTCATGTACAGCTCTCAAAAACAAATTTTTATCTTCAGTCCCTGGACTGACAAAACACACATACATGTATAAAGTTAAAAAGCAAAAACTTTAACACCTCATAATACAAATAAAAATGACCCTACTTAAAATTACTTGATGTATTAAGAACAGAAAAAATGCAAGAAATACAGAAGTTAGTGCTGACATATCTGTATATTTAGAAAATGTTTTTTTGTTTCTGTACAGAATGTTTTTACGTTTTTGCATAATTTAAACTCTGCTGGAAGTTTATTCCATTCTGTTATTCTTTTAAAAGAAAATGTTGATTACCCAAAAGCTGTCTGGGTTTTTGTTACGACACATTACCCAGTTGTTGTTGAATGTGTCGTCCTACTCATTTGTTCAGACGTCAGCTTAACAAACTTTTTAATATGATGAGGTGCCATATTATTCATTATTTTAATAAGCAAACATGAATTAACATATTTGATAATATTGTCAAAGTTTAACTTATTATACTTGATAGTGTCGTGTTTTTCTATCCAGAATCCTAAGTGATGGTTTATAAAGAGTTTCCAGGGGTTTGATGGTTGTCTTATGTGCTTGTGACGTCACACCAAAAGATAAATGAGATAAAATGGTAGCATTCAGATAAGTTGCATTCGTAGAGCTGTTGCTACTATGCAACATCCAGCTTATTATAAAACACTGTACATGTCTGTTTTATGTCCTTTAAAATGATTCTCCGTTAACTTTACTTGCATGCAAACAATGTCCTTAAAGATAAGGACTGGCTTGAATGACATGTTCCTCAGTTTTGTCTTCCCGGAATTGCATAAGGTTACCGTTCACACCACAGCAGTACTCAGGCTGTGTAACACACACCACATTTTTTTTCCCCTGACAAAGTTAAATTAAGGTTGAATTTCATGCTCAAGTCAAATGGTCATGATGTCATGGTTTGAGGACAGAATGACTCGGTTTGTCTGTTGACTGAGAAGGCCTATTCTTGCATGTTTGGGTGGGAGTGTAGCATATAATTGCAGAGCGGGATAGCGAGGGGGGAGGAGGGAGAAGAGAGTTAGCACGCAACATGAGTTCTGGCCCACAGTTGTTGGTGTGGGTGCCAAACTTGTCCAAAGGGCTGCTGTGCATGAAGGCTTGCGCCGCTTCATCACACGTCTTTCATTTGCACACAGCTTTGGGAAGCCCGAGGCAGCTGGGACTGGGAACGGATCGGGCTTTTCTGGACTTCTTCTGGGGGTGACGCTGTGTTTTTGTGTTTTTTTGGACTCTTCCTTTTTTTAAAGTAAAGGACCATTGCATTGTTTCGTTGTCAAGTTAGTTGTTAGGGAGCAACCAAACCGCTGTACACGTGTTCCAGCCATCTGAGGATTACACTGATCCAAAAATCTGACAGTAAGAGAAGAGAATGGAAAGCTTTGTCGGCCTTTTCATATCCTCTCAGTGGGAGGTAGAAAGCCAAGACCTCCACACATGGGCCTACACTGGTGGGTGTTAATGGGGAGGGGAGTGTTTGTATGTGCGTGTGTGAGCTCTCAACTGCCAACCAGATGGACAACCAAGCCCTGTGTATTTAGGGAGATCATATGGGATAACCTTGCAAAGACAGATTGACATTTTGCTGACAAAACAAACCACCCCTGTCCTGCACGCAAATCAACCCCCCCATTCTTCCTGGTTGCCCACACACAGGCACTAAAACTCTCATGATCGGCCACACAAACCATTTAAGTGGTATCGGATTAAAGAAGTTATTTTAACACTAAATAGGGTCCCGTAACAATGAGAGAACAAGACGGGGGAATCTGGGATTACGAAGAGCATCACTGATCTGAGTAAATGACCCAACTTTGAGCCACTGAGAGCAAGTTAACTTGTTTTCTGCGTCATACCTCAGATTTAACTGAGGCCTTTTAAGGAAAAATGTTTGCACGCTTGTCCCAGAGGGTTATGAATGTCATCGTGTTTGACTTTACCTAACTGGATCTGATTTTCCATGGGAATTGAATTAAACTCCAATAGAGATCACATGCCAAGAAAGTAGGTCTTCTTCCCCCCGCTTTATTACGGAACTGCTATTATCACACTCTTGCATGTCAATCTCTTTATTGTCCTTATGATTTAGTCAAAATATTTCTCTTAGTTGAGGAAATAGTGGCAAAAGAACAAAACATTCTCTGACTTGAAAGTGCAGAATAAATTCAGCTGAAATTATCAGGAGTCACTGCGCTCCGCTTTACTGTTTTATCTGGATCTTCCCACAATGGTACGAATATGCTCTTCGTGATTTATGACACATTAAGAAACCCTCCCACACACACACACACACAAGACTAATATACATCACTAATACAGCATGTACCCACACTGCCTGTTCCAAAATACTGATTACATTTGTTGCCATAACATTTATTGTAAATTAATGCCATCTTGCCCCTTTACACCTGCATCTGTTGGCTTTTTTTCTCAATCTCAAGACGAGATTCTGGGCAGCAGATGACTCTTCTGTAAAAAGTGCTGACTTGACAAGCTGAAATTGTCATGGTGACATGAAAAATTGCTACATGCCTAATCTAGTTGGTGTGACCTGAGAAGGGTTTGTCTGTTTGTTCTCATTTTCCTGAATAAAATTTTACTTAATTTTAAAAAATTAATAACCTGAAAGCCCACCATCGATTCCAGGCTTCTCCTGACTACATGTTGAAGTGTCCTTGGTCAAGACGCTAAACTCCAAGCTGCCCCCTGATGTGTGTGTGTGTGTGTGTGTGTGTGTGTGAATGGGTGAATGCACTATTTAGTGTAAAGCGCTTTGAGTGATCAACATAACTGGAAAAGAACTATATAAGTACAAGTCCATGTACCATTTGCCACAAAATACCTCTCTAACTTCTCAATTACCATATATATTTAGCATATATATATGCTAAATGTACACATTTTTGACTAATTAATGCTGTTGCTTAAATGCCAGGGA
Organism: Pseudomugil tenellus; assembly: GCA_037177515.1. Lineage (NCBI taxonomy): Eukaryota > Metazoa > Chordata > Actinopteri > Atheriniformes > Pseudomugilidae > Pseudomugil > Pseudomugil tenellus. The sequence continues at coordinate 2,967,159 of JBAMHX010000009.1, read as the reverse complement.
GGGGCCAGAGGGGTAACCTGGGGAACCACGGTCTCTCCACTGAAACCCGACTGACTCCCAGGTGTCACCTCGAGAAAAGACATGCTAACAAATATTCAGTTTAAGCTAACCTTTACCTGGATAAGCCTCAGATAACCAAGTGCATGTGAAGCAATAATAATATTTATTAATCCCAGTTGGGAAGTTAGGAACTTCCCCTGTGTTGCCAGTCTGGGGATTTGAATCCTCAGCTCCAAGCCTTCTTCTAACTTAGGCGACCACTCGCCTTCATGTAAGGTTGTTCTATACCACGTACTGATCATATATTTGTGCAGCATTTAAACAGCATCATAAGGCCAAATGTGGGTGATAGCATTAGCATCCAAATGGTTACATTATAGGAAGAAGTCAGGAAACCATGGGACGCCGATAACTCTGCAAAGTTTAAAAAAACTATAAAGTTGAAGAAACACTGACAAAACCTGTGATTTGGCTTTTTCAATTAAATATATGTGTCTTTACAACAACAATGAAAATCATACAATGTAGGATCCTCCTAAAAAAGTGTAGATAAGATTATATCATTGGCTCATTTCTTTTCTAAGCTTTCCTTTACGTTTTATATCAAAAGTCCAGTTTAGGTGTTATAATCAGTTCATTAGTTCCTTCAATCAGAATCCTTTTTCTAAAGTCGCTTCGGAGAAAAGTGTCTACTAAATGACTAGAATAGAATAGAATAAAGAGACATTAACACGTAGCATCCTTTTCCCGCATATGCACTTTGTATTAGCCAAGAAGTGCGTTATTTCTTCTTGAAACTCATATTTTCAATCAGCTAAAACTGAAGTGGCTTTATTTGGTCTGAACTGCCCCACCACGGTTCTGCTCTGACACTTTACATCTGTTATTAGCAGCATAGGTGTAAAATCAGTTTGCTAACCATATTAATGGGGTTATCATCATTTTTTCATGGCGGACATCTTGTATAGGTTAAACCCTTTCTTTCAAAGTGTGCTATAGAATTGGTAATCCATATTTTTATGACATCCCAGCTGGGGGGGCAGATATCTCCAGTATTGGCCTTGTTGGATTGGGTTCCTATTCATTTTAAGACCAATTTTAATGTTTTTACATGGTGCTAGCATATCTTGCTGCACCCTTACGGCTTTGTTTTGGTGCTTCCAAAATCCCAAAACAAAATGAGAGGTGATCAAGCCCTTCCTTTTGAACAAACTTCCTTTACAATAAAGTTTTAATGTTTATGTTTTTAAATCTTCTTTGAAAAAACACTTTTCATTATTTGGCTTTAAACTCAGAGTGAGCTTGAGATAGTGTTTATTGTTTAATCTTTCTCTTTATTTTTAGCTTCATATAATAATTTCCATCCTGAGTTTTACTTGTGCAGCACTTTGATCAAGTGTGTGTTGTATTTTAAAGGGCTATGTCAATAAATGTGACATGATATGGTTTATCATCAATTAGTACAGTGATGTTGGTTCTCCCAAATAGTTGCAGCTATAGTTTTTAGTTCAGCTAAAGCAATGTTTCTCAACTCTCCCAAACTTCTAAACGGAGTTTATTGGAAAATGAACTTTACCAATCAACTAAACGGATACATGATAATATAAACCTAAAATACATGATTATCTCCATCAAAATTCCACTAGGATCAGTCCTTTGCAATGAGCAGGACAAAGTTATAAATCCAGGCCAGTATAATACTGGTCTTTAGTCCAATGAATTCCAAAGGTGGCAAAGTTTTCCCAGTGTTCAAAATATAAAATTCACATGTCATAACACTAATGTCTTAAACTAAGCAGATAACATGAACATCAGGTGATTTTGGTGCTTCCAGATTTTCCTTTCATGGAAACACAGAGACATCATCAGTAAAATACATTGATTAGTTTATACAATTACTTACTTAGAAACCTGACAAATAGCTTAATCTGGCTTTAACTGATTGGATTTGAGGCTTTGACCATTTTGTTTTTTTTAAATCAATAAATCCATTATCATGGATTACAGTAAAGTAGAATTTTCAATTAACATTTGCTAGAATATTCATCCCAGTAGAACTAGTTCTCCCATTGTGTTAATATAGTCAAACAAGAAGAGCAGAAACAAAAACAAATCAATGATTTATCAAATATTCATTTGAGAACTTACACTTTTACAATCTTATGACTGTATTTTTAACTGTTTTTTTATGTACAAGACAGTTCAGCCAGCTGTTTTGCCTACTTCTCACATCTGATAGCTAGCAAGCCAGGAAGCTGTTTATACTTTTCAAAGTAATTTAGACAATTTAGTATCTCATGGTAGTGATATATCCTTTTATAAGTTCTTTTTTTTTACAATTGTCAAAACACTGTAATGGCAGCAATCCAAAGCAGTAGACTACATTTACTAAACATTAGCATGCTAGCACTGTTAGCATAATGACCTTAGCTTAAAACACCACAATAATGATTTAATTATTAAGTCATTTACAAATGAGTAAATAATCTACATTTTCAACCCTGTCATAACCCTTTAATTTTCAACTTATATGTGTTTCAATGATAAAAGACTTGTTTTGGACCATCTGTTACTGTAATCCAGTATGGCTTCCAAGAATAGTTACATTTGGAACTGGTAAGAAATAATGGTTTATTGTATATATATTTCAACTCTCAAGAATAGTTTTCCAGTTGTGTATAATATCTTCAGGTAGTTGGAAGGGAAACTGAGTAAAATGCAAATTTATTGGTCACTTATCAACGAGTTTAAAAAAATTACAGTCCCATGATTACCAGCTGCAGTTTTCTTATTGGATTTGTGCACAAACGAGTAGTGATAGTAATGTTACCACAGTAACACAAATCAGTTTCCCATAGTCTTGTGTAATGAATTAATTTCTAAAACTAACAATACCTAAACACTCTGATCACACAGCTTCACAGAGCTGGCATAACTGTACAATAACACTACTCTGTCTGAACTTTGGAAAGCTCTCTCAGAGACCAGTATACAACTGTTTTCCATAGGCTGATTAGTGATTCTTTTCACAAGTGCTCTGAACCCCTCATATGTAAAAATTGACAATTTGTTCTTGAAAAAAATGAGGAATTTAATATGACTGGGTCACTGGATTCACGTCAACGCCCATGTATTCAAGGAACGTTTCATGTTGGTGAAAAAATTACCGTATTTTTCGTACTATAAGTCGCTCCACAGTATAAGTCGCATCAGTCAAAAAATGAGCCCTGCAGAGGATAAAATCTCATATAAGTCGCACTGGACTATAAGTCGCATTTATTTATAAGGCCTGCCAGCAAATATATGAATATCCTTGGAAAGTACCAGACCGTTTATAAAATAACCCAACATGTCGCTATTAAATACATGCTGAATATCCAAGTAAATAATGATTTTATTTGGCTGGAAAAATATGGTTGAAAACAGTTTACATCTGGAAATTGGCTACAAGATCGTAGGATACACACTTTGCACCGATGTTTCAAAGACCCCACCACACATCAAGTTCAGGCTATCTTTCCTTCAGCCGACTAATAGTCTGGAAAATACGGTAGTTACTTTTAGCTTAAATAAATACATCGCTAAATTACAGGTACACCTTAGAAGCTGGTCACTTTTGTTCACCTCTCCTTTGAAAGAAGACAGAGGTACACTACATGAATTGGTTAAATCCTGTTAGGTCATCTAGTGTTGGACTGCTTGAAGGTTTAATGCCTTTAAGGCTCACATGATCACTTTAACAATAATGCCTGCTAGAGGGTTTCCTTTTATGTCATCGCTTTAAATGTCAAAAGGTAATCAGGTCAAATACTGCCTTCGCTGAGCTCCAACTGCAGAGATGTCGTAGTGTAATAGGCCATTCAGTGTGAAGCAGAAACAGTCGGATAAACAGAAGAGACCAGCAACCAGGCAGACTGAGAGGCAAACACCCATCTGTGACAGAGGAATCCTTAACATCACAAAGACTGTTTATGTTGCATGTCCAACTCTTCTCGGTTTGATTACACTCATCATGCGCAAATTTATGTTACCCACAGAGATTCTTCCTTGTGCTATTTTTGTAAGGCTGCAGCTTGCGGGCTTGTCTCTGAAAATTCAGCTTTGTCTTACCCTCTCTCTGTCTAGCACATACACCTCCCTTCCTCTCTGTCTTTCCCCATCGCTCCAGCCACATTGCCACTCTCAGTTTTCCGTGGCCTCTCATTCCTGGGTGCTCTGCAAACTAAAGTAAATGAACAACACAATCCGGAAATAGTGTTCCAGCCAGAGATGGTTGGAAGGAAAATCCCTTTACTGGTGTTGGCGAAAGGCTGGGAGAAAGGGGGGGTGCGAAGTTGTGCAGCTATTCACACAAAGCTCTTTAACTCCAAGTCTTTATGACCTTTCAGTAAAGGGAATAAAATAAAATAAAATAAAATAAAATAAAATAAAATAAAATAAAATAAAATAAAATAAAATAAAATAAAATAAA
>JBAMHX010000009.1:2940159-2950467 GCA_037177515.1 Pseudomugil tenellus | reverse complement strand
ATATATATATATATATATATATATATATATAGCCTATATATATATATATATATATATATATATATATATAAATCAATGACATATTAGATAGAAAGGTATTTTATAATAACATTTCATTAATAATGATGATGTTTGTTTAAGTGACCATTAGATCTGATCTTTTTATCAGTAGGTGGCGTTATTTAGCCGAGCAGACTGAAAGGATTTGCAGTTGATTGTAATTCTGTCACAGCTCCCTGCAGTTAGGCCTCAGTGAAGGCTGGCATCACACACCACGGTGCTACCGCACTGGATATAATCTGTTGGTCTCCTGCGTGGGAGACTAACCCATCTGGAAGTGATCTGCAGATACATCTTACATGAATTTTATTTTATTTAAAACAGCCGTATTCTAAGGTTTTTTACATCTGTGTTTATATTTCTACATTTTTTCCTAACCCTGGATGAGTGTCCATGTAAGGAAATTACAGCCATCTAAGCTGCATTCACAGTTTCTAATCGGCCTTGTTTACGTTATTGTACCACTGCTAACAGTGGTAACGCCTCGTTCCTCATGCCCTCTAATCCCAGCTGCTCCAACCTCTGAACCCTGGCGTCTTACGTAAAGAGGAAAGCACACGGGAACACCCCGTGGCCTCCTGTTAGGTAAGCTCATTAACAGTTACTCCAGGATGCTCAGGGTAGCAACAGTAACTACAAATAAACCTGAGTAAAACGATTACGGTGATACGCTGAGCTGTTTGTTGATTCTGAATCTTTTTGTTTTTCAGCCTTGAGATGAGTTTTTAAATGAAAATAGTGATATTATCATTTGTACAAGTAAAGCAAACTTTGAGCTTTTCCACACAACGCATGTGAGTTTAGTCATTTTTTCTTATCATCAACACACTGAACAACACAGAAAAACATTAGAGATGCTTTGCCTGCTTTAAAATTACATGACCTCTGCAGCAGAGATGCCTCTGCCCACAAACAAATACATGCTTCATGCCCTCCAAACTGCCTCATCCTGCATGTCTCTGCTCTATGAGTCACTCTGTTGTGAATCCCTTTTGCACGGCCATTAGATCAGCTGAATACACAAGCCTCTGCTCGCACTTGTGCAACTGTCATATAATAATGTTTGTCCTGAGCCACTGCCTCTTTCCTCCGAGCTAAAATGAAAGGTGCCCCTCCCAATGTGAACCCATGTAATGATTATAGCTGACAGTGAGCTGTGGCTGATGTGCTCCAGCGGGACACAGTTTGAACAAAAGCAACAACCTTGAAACAGCTTTCAGTCATCCTTTGTCGATCATCCATCAATCTTTACCTAAATATTCTTCATCCTGATACCTGATCGAACTCCTACAGGATACAATTAGCTTGATTTAATCTCCCCGTCATCTGTACAATAATACAACAAAAAGATCTCTTTTTGTGTTGCTGACATTCAGTTCAATCTAGGACTTGGCGATTAATCAATTTAATTGATTAATTCACATTTTTGTTTATGAAGATTCATTTTTATCAAAAAAATTGAGATTTTTTTGTCTCCCCAGCACTTTTTGGACCTTTTCACATCATAGTAACGTCAGCGTACTCCTGCTGATTTCCCGCAAATCTGCATAAACACATCAACATGGCAGCAAAGAAGAGCTTGTTCCCTATAAAGACCAGTTTCCTTTATTATTTTAAACAAATATGGATTTGGAGCAATAAATGCCTCGTTGAAAAATCTGTTTAAGGGCTGTTGCTACCAAAGGTGGGAGTTTAACAAATTTCAACCTGAAACAGAGACACTCTGTGGAGTGGGAGAAATCGTGTAGTTTACGACATGCTCAAAGCAGCCACTTAGAAAACCCCACCATGAAATTATTTTCACTTTGTCCTCTAAGAAAAGTCGGGCACAAAACTAAAAATAATTTTTTTTTTCTGTATTTTTTTTTAACAGAAAAAAAAAATCGCAAATCGGATTTTGCTTAAAAAAATTAAATTTTTCTTTTAGGCCATATTGCCCAGCCATAATTCAATCCTCTCTAAATGTTCCTTGAATTATTTTTATAGAGTGTCTAATTTCCAGAAAGCATTTGTTTGTAGCTTTGCTACTTTTCTAGTGGGTTTATGTATGTATATATATATATATTTTGGGTGTTTTAAATTTAACATAAACCTAAAACAGTTCAAAGCACATAAAAGATGACAGTCAGAGAAAACATGCTGTAATTGGCCATATTATAGCAGTATTTTATTAAATTAAGCACTGAAAAATGTATCTCAGCTGCGTGAGGTAGTGAGATGTGCTTTAATCTGATCTGATTTCTGGTTTACCAACTGATTCTTCAATATTCATAATATTTTTATCTTTGTAGGGAAGCACATGTCAGGCATGATAAAAACATTTCCCATGCAGTGCCACTAAACTTTGGCAGGTATGTGCAGTTTGGTGCTAAAGCCTTTTACATACCCCGCGAGAGGAAGTTTTCTCTGTTCTTAAGGCCACAAGAACAAAATGACATGCATGTAGCTGGGAATGTCTTTGACTTGTTCTCGATGCATCAGCAGAGCAGATGTGCTTGTGAGGCTCCGAGGTATTGTGCGATTAGTCAGACATTTGAGGTGCACATGGTTAACATGAAGTGGAGAGTTGGTCCTTCTGCATTTTTGCTTTTTTCATGAACATCTGATTGAGGTGTTGAAAAAGGAAAAAAATGTATTCAGCATGTAGTATTTAAAGTCATAGACAGTGTTGGTGGACAACCCTGCCATGAATATGTGTGCTTAGTTGTGTATGTATGTTATGAGCGTTATTCCTGTCAAGGATGAGGACTCTGGTGTCTTTAGATTTAGAAGAATATAAATTTAATAATGAAGAATAAAAGAAGTTGAACATACATTAAACATTAAAACAAGAAGGGACAATACATTAAGACATACAGAAATTGGTACGAGGTTATAACCCGAGGAGAATCTCTCCAGAGATCTGTCGTCACACAGAAGTCTGGAACTATTCTGCCCCAGTCAGATACGGTAGCTTTGTTTAAAGACTTTGGTCATGTGCATCAATCTGAGGCCTGTTCTTCGGCTACGACAACAAAACCGAGGTCTCGTCTAAACATTTCCCTGATGGAAGGACGTCGGCCTTGCAGATGGTTTACTAAGGTCAGAATGACATCAGTTTAGGAGCCTTATGGTCGGACCTTTCAACTAGACATTAATTAAGAGCAAGGTAATTAAGCTAATATATTAAATTTCTCTACATATACATGTGCAATTGAGTGTTTGTGGAGGATTATAATGAGTTGTGTGTTTTAAAATAGCTATGTTGTATACTTCGTGTGTGACGACGTCACCTAAAACACAGAAATTGTGTTTATTATGTAACATACTTTGTGTTGTTGGCTGCATGAAAAGCGCTTTACAAATAAAGTTTGATTTGAATCCCACCATCCAAGAGTGTATGTCATAAATCAAAACACGTCACACAAATACATCCTGTAAGAAGTGTGTAAGAATTACTGACCTTTATTGATAACAGCATAAAAATGACTGCAAGTACCAAGTACAGATATAAACTGATGGTGGCAGTCTGGTAAAATTCTTCCAGATTTTCATCGGCAAGTGGATCCAGTGGCCTCGCATGCAGCGATGTCTGCAGTGAGTCAGCAAATAAAAGTATACATCTGTACCTTCTTCTATGTATCTTTTAAATTTTTACTTATATTAAAGAAAGCCGGAGCTGTAGTTTTAAAATTCACACCGTAAATTCACAAATGTTTCTCAATTAAGAGACACTAAAGTAAAAATGGCGGGAAAATATGGCTTCCGCCACCCATAAAGACTCAGGCTAGGTACACATACAGTCCTCATTCAAAGAGAATAAAAGTAAGTTATTTTAGTACAAAACAAAGAGATAGCTTCAGAAACACAGTTCTTATGATGCAAAACATTTTGAAATGCGTTTTATTACACACTCCACCTTTAGAAAGTTACATAGTACTACTTCAACTACTCACGCTTTCATACTTTAGCACTGTTTTCTATTCTGTTTCCTTTCATACTGTAAAATTAAAGAAAGAGTTTTAGTTGTAAAATACTAAAATACTTGCATGTCCCATATAACTGTTTCCATCCGGTGCATAATGGATGACAAATGCACAAACATTAAAGGCTAAAATCCCATAAACTTTATTGTATTTTCTTGTTTATTGTACAGTATGCATGTAGCTGCTCAAGGCAAGGGAGGTGCTAAGCCATGAGAGGACAGCAGCCACGTGACCACAGCTGCACGGATTGGCTGAGTGCAGGTGTGACATCATCATGCCTCCCACTTCCTCCCTCCCTCCTCTGCTGCCTCTCCTGTTCTTTCTAAACCTCTCTCTGCCCTGAAATCTTTCTGAAGCGTTGGTATTTTCTCCTCTCTCTCTCCATCCTCAGCCTTTCCTCAGCATCCCTTCCTCTCAGAGATGGCGTGTCTCGGTGCTGCTCAGGCGTTTGGGGCCTAGCAGAGAGGAGCCCCCCTCCCCTCCCCATCCCCTCCGACACACACACACACACACACTCTCCCTACCCCCCCTCCCGATCCGCAGCATATTCTTTTGGTGTCTCTTATCGTCCTGCACTGCTTCTGCTGCCTTCCGGCTCTCTCCCCACACCCCGGCCTCCCTTTGCGGGTGTCTGGGAGCTGGGGTCCTCGGGGACTGGAGGAGATCAACATTGTGCTTCATGGGGGGGTGGGTGGGTGTGGGGGGGAGCTGTGTAGAATTAGCTATGCCCTGCCCAGGGATCTTTTGACCAGCTGGATCTTACAATTTTCTACCTACACGCGTACCAGAGTGGCAACGTAGGATGAAAATCTGCAACCATGATGCAAGGTAAATCCTCTGTGCATTGCTTCGTCTCGTGGCTCCGTGTCCTCCTTCTGCCCTTTGAGTCCTGCTGGGTCATTACAGCTACTGCCAATGATGTGACCTGTCATGGTGTGTGGAACAACTGAGCCATATATGTGTGACAGGTTAAAAGAAGGGCATGATTTGTGATTAGGAAGGTGTGTGGTGTATATTGAGGAATAGTTGACATGTCCTGCAGTGTTAACATGCGACAATGCATGTCTCTGTTGTGTGTTGAAAGGTTTCGAGCCAAAGCTAGCAGCAAATGATGTGAGAAACATTATAAATGATGGAGGAATTACACCATAGATATAACCACATATGCATGCAGGTTCTTCATAATGTTGTGCAAGGTAGCTATGATTAGCTACAGGCCTGTAGTCAGCCTGCTATGCTACGGTTAACATGCATGAGATGTACAATACAATTTAGATGTGGAAAACTCAGAAATGCCGTTAATGGCTTAACATTCATGACTATTATACAGTGCAGATGGTCAGAATGACATTTGTGTGACAAATGTAGCTCCATGTGAGATATAACAGTAAAAAGTAGGAATTATAATTTAAACCAATGTAACCACTGCAGGAAAGTCATTTTCAATGAAAACTTCAGCAAATTATACATATATGAGCGAGAGAATAAGTCCAAAGGAAAATTTAAACATGCACTTACATGAAACAGTTTCTTAAATTAAGCAAGTTTACAGGAAATAGCACATTTTCTCTGTATTTTGGTGGATGAATCACTGTCTTGGAAACTACACATTAATTTTATAAGTACTAAAATTTCCAAAGCAGTTGGTATACTAGGGAAAACTCAGCATCTGATCAATACAAATACTGCAATTATTTTGTATTATACATTAATTTATCCATATATCCGTTATTGTAATACAGCTTGGGCTAGCTTGAGCCTATTCTTCGTCTTCAAAAGAGAGCCTAGAGATTCATTTTCTGTGATGATTGTCGACACTCCTCTCAGCCCCAGTTTGCAAAAGCAAGTTTTCTCAGTGTTTACCAAGTTAATCAATTTCAAACTGGTCAGTTTAAAAATCTATTACCCCAACACTTGATAATATCTTTTTCTTCAACAATGACTTCCATAAGCACTCAACTCGGACTAGTTGTCACATCAGGGCATCCTTTTCATGGACTACTCAATCTCAGTTTAATGTTTTATACAGAGGACCCAAGATATGTAATAATCTGCCGTCTTACCTCACAGATATGTCACAAACTCAATTAAAAAAAAAATCTAAAAGAATTTACTGAGTAAGTAATATTTCTCTTATTATTTCGTCTTATTAAGCTTAAAGTAAAGACTCACTGTAAAATGTCTTAAATGAGCAGAAAAAAATATGCAGAAAATCTCCCATGCAGCACAGCTTCTTACCAGGATAAAAAAGTCTTCTTGGACAACCTAAATTAATAGCCATGTCTTTAAAAAGACGCCTTTATTACAAAAAATGCGAAAGTGGAGACGAAGCTACTACAGTTTGCAGCCACCTTGCGGCGTATTCCAGAATGTAACATAGTTTTATTACTAACATGGTGTGCAAATGGTCACAGCAGTTTAATAACACTTTTCACAATCCATCTAGAAAAGTCTTAAGCGTCTTTGCATGTTGTTTTTGAGAAGAGAAAGAACATAAAGATAGAGATTATGCAGCTAGCTAGTTTGTGAGCCTTAAGAGATAGAAGCTGAATCTGATCTTTAAGGCATATTATGCCTCAGAAATGATGGCAGTAGTAAGGATAATTTTCCTGCTCAGCCCTCCTCTTCTACTGGCTGATCTCACAGGAGATCTAACAATGTTTCCACACTAGCAGCAAATAATCCAGATTTAATTGTTTGATTTGTACATAATTGAAGCAAGTTTTTTTCCTAAATGCTCTATCGCTGATGTTAGCGTAGCTCACCTCTGTGCGTACGGTACTGTTTGATGTGATCTAATTACACGTCCTGTAAATCTGAGTTGTTTTTTTTACATAAATGGACAAAATATAAAAACTTTTCTAGAAGAAAGGTAACCTTCAATGTTGTGATTGTGCACAAAATCGAACAACTTGAATAATATTAAAATAAATGTGCTTAAATATGAAATAATGGAATAGAAAAGATAATTATTGGGCAATAGAAAATAAATTTAACTTGATCATCTGAAGGTGTCAAAAGGTTTCCAGAGGTGGTGGGGGGGTAAGTGGCATCTCCCTGGTATGCTTTAGCTTTAGCTAACTGACTTTAACATGCGATAAGCAGGTCAGCAGTCAATCCAAGCATCTTGCAGATGTCCACAAGCAGAGTGAAGATCCTTAATTTTAAAATAAAAATGAATTGCAATGTGATGATTTCATTTTAAAGGGGTTTATCAAAACCCAGGCTTTTGTGTCAGCTATACGTCACATAATGGACAGCCGAATGCCTTAAAACCAGTCAAATTAGGCACCTACCCGATGCTGGAGACGGGCAGAACTGTCCGTCCTCCTTTCTGTCTTCTGCATCATCCAGTGGGCCTTTAGATTTGCAGGCCAATGAGTCCTAAAGGACCTGGATTGAGAAACACGGCTGGAAACCACTGTAACTTCATCCATCTCGTTCTTAATATCCCTGCTGACCATTTTCCAGAGTATGGTGTTAGCGTTTAGACCAGTTCCCTTCTTTCAAGACAGCTTTTGACTGCAGATCATTTTAGGACTGTTTGGAAATCAATAGTAGATACAGGAGACCTTCTTCAGGTAGGGTTTGTATTTGTGGCTTAAGAGAGGAAAGAATGTACATTTCCTGATATCCTGACCACTCCTGAGATTCAAAACGACCATAATGGCGGACCGATCTCCGTTACGTTATGTGTACGAGTAATAACTGTGAATGTGTTTGCTTGGAAACTCCTAACACAATGATTCAGCACTGTAGCCTTGACAAGCTACCTATGTGCAGCTGGCCTGTGACATTTATTATCTCTACTCACAGATTTGAGCTACTGAGGAAAGACACCTTTAATTAATTGCATTTATCTTAAAAAAATCCTAGAATAAATCTCCTGTAAGAAAATATAGTGATGCAATGATGATATCCCTTTTTTATGCATTCCTCTTTTATGTAAGCATGCTGATATTATCCATCCATCATCACTTATTTCATTGAAGGGTCCTGGGCAGCTGGAGCCTATCCCAGAATTGATTGGGTGAGAGATGGGGTTTACCAGGACAGGTCTCCAGTCCATCACAGAGCCAAAACAGAGAGACAAACCAGTCACAAACCTTTTTGAATGACCAATTAACCTAACATGCATGTTTGTGGACGGTGGGAGGAAGCCAGATTACCTGGACAAAACCAGTATCATGGGGAGAACATGTAAACTCCACAGAGATAGGCCATTGAAGCTCGAACTAGTAACCTCGCTGTGAGGCTGCAATGTTAACCACTACTCCACTGTGCTGTCCTGCTAACACTATATGACAGGAATAATCAGATTGTGACAAAAACAGACTTTTAAACTACATGTAAACATCTTAGTCTGACAGAAAATAGTACAAATATTTTAAATAAGATTCAAGCGATTGCATTGCTTTAAAATAAAACCTCTGATCTGGAAGGATCAGAATCAGGTAGAATAGAAAACAATCAAGCGTAAGGGAAAGTGGGCATTTTGTAAAAACAAAACTAACACGTGTAACAGGGGAAGTTTAAAGATGGCATTTTGTGTTTCCCTTACCACTCCAGTTGTACATGCAGTTAACGTAGATGTAAATCTTCCTAAGAGCGTCTAGTTTTCTGCACTTTTCTAAATCAAGCAAAGGAATTTTTGAGGGACTCTCAGCTCATGAAGGTTTTGCAAAGCAAATTAAAGAATTATGTCTTTATTAACGTTGGAAACAACAAACTGCAAAGCAGACCCCGATTTTTTTTAGACTGAGGAAAATTTTATTAAAAGGCCATTAGAAAATTAACCATACAGGTTTTTTCTTTTTCTTCTTTTAGCAGTTAGGTTACCTGTGTTACATTAAACACAGAAGAATATATTGCTTTTGTTGCCAGCATGGTAAGTAAAGAAAAAGACTTTAATTCAGCTGTATTTAAAGATAATATGATTAATTACTGCGAAACTTTTGTTTAATGAGGCTCTCCTCAGGCTAACTTTGTAATTGGGTTACAAAAACAAGAGTCTTGCACAGACTGATAATCATCACCACTCAGTCAGCCAAGCATGATGAGACTGCTTGTTTTTATTTAGTATTCATCATGTTGCATATAAGTGATAAGATTGAGTCAATCTTACACAGGAAATATGACACAGACATAGATCGGCTAGAAAGGTCATGATGTTGCATCACTGATACAGAACCATGATGTGAGCAAACCAACAAGCTAGATGTCCAAGGTCCTGAAATGTCCTTAAGTGAACAGACGCTGTTTTACAAGTGCAGTGAGCATCAGTGTTTACCTTCATGATTATTTACAAAATCTGTAATTTTGTGTCATTTTCAAATAATCTAATTTGTAAGATTTGTATTTCTGGCAGTTTCTGGGAAAATGGCAGAAAATCAGATCATCTAACTAAGTGTTCATCTGATGTGTGGTAATTTTTGCATTCCCGAACGCGAAATGTTGGGAATTTTATGGTTTCATCACGACCGCATCCGCCGCCACCAGACACCGTTAGTGTGAACACGACAATTTTCGCAGTTGGATTTTGATACTTTGTGTGTTTGTGTGTTTAGGTTCCCATTGGGACGACGTGTGAATAATTAACATTTATTAGAAGAGCTTTGAGCCTGTTGCTAATGATGGTAATGGTTACTTTTAAAGCTTGAGACATTCAAATGTGAAGATTTTAAATTTACTGTCAAATCTTAAAAGTAAATACTAAAAATTACTATGCAATTAAAGCTTTAAGCATTAGCATGTTTATTTAGCAAACATGCTAACAGTAAACAAAGTTCTACGAAGTTCTATCAAAGTTTTCATGTCTGTGTTTGTATGTTAAGCACTTACACAGTATGTTTGTAGATAGTACAGGATAAAACCTTTGACAAAAAGTCAAAAAGCACCAAAGTTGCCAACTTAATAAATGCCTGAACAATAATATTCTTTTTTCTGTTTTGGGATTCTGTAATGGGGTTATATAGTCGTGTCATGTGTTTTCCTGGTTTCCTGCTGTATTTAATAATTTTCTTTCCTTGTGTATTTTGGTTTAGTTTCCCATTTCCTGCCTATTAATTCACCTGGTTTCATTTAGTTCACTGAGTTCTTGTTGTATTCCCAATCCCTTTACATGTACCAGTTGGTGTTTAGTATTTCCTTTGCCAGTTCATTGTTGTTACTTTGTCCTCATTGTTGTTTGTTGTCCTGTCAGTAGTCTTCCTACAGTTTCTCTTGTCACCATTTCTTTTGTCTTTTCTTTTGAAACTAAACATTATTTCCCACGTCCAGCCTG
>JBAMHX010000009.1:2904978-2921739 GCA_037177515.1 Pseudomugil tenellus | reverse complement strand
GTGACATAGGCTACCATGATCATGTGACATAGGCTACCATGATCATGTGACATAGGCTACCATGATCATGTGACATAAGCTACCATGATCATGTGACATAAGCTACCATGATCATGTGACATGAACTACCATGATCATGTGACATAAACTACCATGATCATGTGACATAAACTACCATAATCATGTGACATAAACTACCATGATCATGTGACATAAGCTACCATGATCATGTGACATAAACTACCATAATCATGTGACATAAACTACCATGATCATGTGATGGAGCACATGGAAGAAATATATTTGGGGTTTTTTTTGTCTCAAATGCACAGAAGTGAAAACAAATATCAAATTTTTAGTGACATTATTTAAAAAGTAGTGAAGTACAGACATTAATAGTTCTAGTGCAGTAATACATACAGTGATTAGAAATGCACAGCAGACACTGTTTACTGACAGTGAGGTTTCTATGGTGATGCTTTAGGTTTACAGCTTTTGCAGCCTGGAGAACATTGTTCTGTTTTCCTTTAAGCATGCATCCTATTTGTCTGTGAATGCTTTCAACCTCAGCTGGCTTTATAAACATATGATTCATAATGATAGAAATGTTTATTTCTTTTTCATTTTTGATGCTAGAAAAAGACCAATGGGGCTCCAAATGGTTTCTACGGTGAGATTGACTGGGACAGATATGTAAGCATCCACAACATTTGCACTTCTTGTCCTCTTCTGTTTGCATGCGTGTATGAACGAGCTGACATAAAATACTGCCTTGTGTTACTGTCGTGTGACTGATTACACCCTGCGAATAGAGGGATGGTTACATATTATGTGAGACGAAGCTCAACATCTCAAGCAGAACATATATGAAACATCTATATGTTTAAAGGGTTTGCTTTCTAGAAGAGCTGCTGAAGAGTGTGTAATGTGATAGAAATGACTGTGACGTCTTTTGTTTTTTTACAGGCTTCTCCTGATGTGGACGAGGAGGGCTTCAGCCTCCGGCCTGGTGATGAAGATGATATCCTTTCAGCTGAAGAGAAAAGCAGCAGTCTTGGGACTCATCGCCTGCAATACTATTGACCTGTTTGGCTGAGTGACTCATTGGTTGAGTGCTTCTCAGCATTAAGCAGGCCAAATCAATAGTCCCTGCATGTGCGTGTCCCGCAGTAGCAAAAAAAAAAAAAAAGAAAAGGTGATGTTAGATTTGGATTGCTGCCTAGTTGTTACTAATCCACCCTTATCATTAACCACTGACACTCAGTTCAGTGATATTTTAAGTTATCGCTCCTGCAGGTGTCAGTGGATGCGAGTTTGAATTAGATTTACGGAGACCTGGTACTATGGAGACGTCCTCGATGAAGGATGATGCATCTGACACAGTCCAGGAGCGGGACTCTAAACTGGGACACAGCAGGCAGAGACACTGAGCTGTTGTTTAACTCTTTCTGCTCCAGCATCCCTCTTCTTTTAACCCTGATGCAGAATCAATCTCCCTCTTCTGCATAACATAACATACTTATTCCTCGTTCCCCCTTAACGACTGTTCACCAGCTGCAAAAGAAAAGCACTTTTTCTCCTCCAGCGATTCAGAGGATGAGGATGATGGCAAGAAAAAGTTGCAAATTACGATCAAGCCGCTGCTGTCGGACAGTGCCAGGTGTGTCCCTCCATCCATGGATGAGTTAAAAGCCTCAGTGGGAGGTCTGGCGCTCTCTCCTTCACTAGTGAGTGCTGCTGATCTAACTGGAAACAATAACACTTTCCAGCTTCATTTATTTAATTCTCTCACTGCTTCTGTCCTTTTCTGACATCTATTTGTAGAAGAGAAGTCCGGTAAGTCTGTCAAACACTTTTAAACATATCACAAGCAACAGATACTGCATGGCATGTGCTCACTTAGTGCCTCCTCCCTCCCATTTTTCTGCATGTGGTTTCCATGTGATGACCAAGAAAATCCTTTTGTTTTTTTTCGTCAGTTCCTTTTCAGCTAACTTTACTGAACCGGTCCAGCAAAGCATTAATGTAGCATAATGCAAAGTAGACATAACACAAAACAGCACATTTATCTGGTTTCAGATGAGCTTTCGCCGCCTGACCAGTGTGTGTGGATCGTAGGGGATGCTCGCATTGTGCACACAGATTTCAGGGTGTTATGGCTCATGTCGCATTATTTAAGCTTTGCGGTTCATGTAAAGAGATGCGGTTTGTACCGTTTTAGTTGGTGTCCATTTGACTGATTTGTCACTCACTCTCTGACCCAGGTCTGTTCTCTCTTCCTTTTTGCTGGTCTCAGAGACGCAGTCCGGTAAGTTTCTCACTCCATCTGCTGGCTGATAGCTGGAAAAACAGTTTTCCAATCTTCTGCCTGAGCTGTTTTAACTGAATCTTAAAGCGCTACGCATAGTCCTGCATGTTTTAGATGTTTTCCTGATTTAGATTAACAGATCTCTTCATCATGTTCGTTGCAAGCCTGTCAATAAGTCAGTCATGTCAGCCAGATGTTAATGTGGAAACAGATTAAACCAGATGTTCAGAAGTCCGGTCCTCAAGATCTAGCATATTGTAACTTTTAGATGCGTCCCTTCTGTGACACACATGAATCAAATAGCGGATTTCATTCTTCTGCATGCCATCCAGTTGTGCAGAGATCTGATATTGAGCCAGTCATTTGATCCAGGTGTGTTTGACAAGGGTTGCATCAAAAAGTTCCAGGAAGGTAGCTCTTGAGGACCGAACTTGGGCACCCCTGGATTAACATACAGGACAGTGGTGCTTGAGGACCAGATGTTTATACTCAGATGTTTTTTGCCAGTTCTGCTTTTTATATTTATGCTTTAGCTAAAGAGACAGAAATTAGAAGCCAGAGTTTACGTTTGTCCAAAGACGAGTGGGGGGATTGTATATATACTCCGTGTCGGTGTGATGATGTGTGTGAGAGAAAGAGAGTAACATGTGTGTTTTATTAAACTTAAACGTTTCATACTTGAGTGTGCGTAAGTTTAAATGTTCTAAATTTGTTTAAACTTTGTCAAGCATTTTGTACTACTTTTGTATGAAAAGGGCTTTATAAATAAAGTTGAAATAAATTTTGAATAAATTATTTAAAGTTGTAAAACTATTTTTGTGAAATAAAAAAAATTTAGACAGATCTTTTTTTTAAAAAAAAAAGGAAATAATGTTAAAGACTATAATAAAATATTTCTAAAATATAATAAATGAAAAGAAAATGTAAGACATAAGTAAATTTGTCCATTCAAATTAAAGTTTTAATGCATGAAAAAGTGAAAGGACTCACCATATGTAAGAGTTAGTTTACAGCAAATATTCTTATTAAATGATTTATTTCACTGTTAATAGTTTACTTTTCATTTCTTACAGGGGCAGATAAAAAGAAATTTGTCCTGTAAGTATGTCTTAACTTTTTAAAGCCTGTCCAACAGTTTTAACAAGCTCCTTTTCAAATGTTTATTATTATCATGTTGAGCATGAATTATATTCTGCAAAGCAGCAGCTGAGTTATGTTTGTGTCTTACAGGTGAGGAAATCGCTAGACCCAGACGCTCCACCCCAACACCAACTGCGGCCCCTGAGACACCAAGGTCTGTGTGTCATTAAGCCACACTAAACCGTTCACATCTGATGCTAGTGTGGTTTGGTAAGGTACACAGAAAACCTATAATAAATACCACAACCAAAAGAGATGCCACGGGTCAATATGTTCTGGTAAAAGAAAACAAGGTTTATGTAACACATCTAAAATAATTATACAAGCCCATGCTGAGTCTGATGAAAGGTATTCCCCTGCAGCAGGGTAAAAACAATATAGAGATACAAGTAAAATAGGGCTGGGACTCTTTGCAGCAATTGTCGTCTTTCTAAAACTAATACAAAATAAGGGGTAGGGTGGGGGAAAACTCACATGGATCACCCGTGTGTCACTCACTCAAACACTTTCACATCAGGAAGTGGAGAAAAATGTGACCTCACCACCAGTTAGGATGGCTGTCTGGAGCCCACAGCACCTGACATGAAAAAAAAAAGAGTTAAAATGGCTGCAGGGCAACTAATAAAACGACCCAAACTATACCCGCACAAAACAAGGACATGCAGAATAAAGACAAAAACAATCATGCAGAAAAAAACAAACCAAACAAAATTTAAAAGAATGTCCAAGCTTCCCCTGGACTGGCACAGCCTAGTCCATCTGATTTGCTCTCACACCCACAAGAGCAGAAGCGATCGTCAGGAGAAAGGAAATGGAGCCAAAACAGCAGTGTAAAGGCAGTGGCAGTCGAGCGGCTAGGCCTCTGGTCTCAAGTGCTGCACTTTACAACGTAAGGTGGAAATTTCACAGCAGGGGCGTGGTTCACTTACGCTGTAGCCTGCAGAAAGTATGGAATAACGTTAATCAAAAGCTAGACAAGTAGCCAGGTGAATGCAGCCCAAAACCCTCACCTGAACTAACAACACAGCCTATGCAGCCTCCACCCCACTGGTACTACGCCAAGCAGCCACCACAAATAGTGGTAAAATGGACCCAGCAGGCCAAGCACTCCTGCTTTTAAAGGACCCTAAACCCCCAGCAATCAGGACAACTGTTGAATCTGGCACAGTGCCATGCAGTGGTCAGGAGGGGGACCTGCTACACTAGCATGCGCTCTGGGGCAGCACAAGTGAACACGCTCAAGTTTTTCTTCATATAATTAATATGGTGAATACAAACTTCTATCTAAACTTAGCTTGTTCATCACTCATAATTAAGTCGAAACGCTTACTGAAAACTTGCATTAAGTAAATAAACTATAAGCTCACCGATTTATGATTTTCATTTTATATCCATCTGGAAGAAGGCAGAGTGTGGTAAAACCGCGGTTTAGCTTTAGCCGTGCACTTCCGTGAGCTGGTTAGCCACAATTAGCCCCAGGTTAGCTTGGTGAGCTGGTTAGCCACAATTATCCCCAGGTTAGCTTGGTGAGCTGTTTAGCCACAATTAGCCCCAGGTTAGCTTGGTGAGCTGGTTAGCCACAATTAGCCCCAGGTTAGCTTGGTGAGCTGTTCAGCCACAATTAGCCCCAGGTTAGCTTGGTGAGCTGGTTAGCCACAATTAGCCCCAGGTTAGCTTGGTGAGCTGTTTAGCCACAATTAGCCCCAGGTTAGCTTGGTGAGCTGTTAGCCACAGGCAGCTGTGAGTTTGATGGATGTCAATCATCCATCTCCACCGTGACAGAGCCCTCTCAGCTCCACGTTTACCCATTTTTGGATTTTTCGTTAAAGACGACACACCAAGATGTGTGGGACCCGCCTATTGGCTTCAAATCAGCACTTTAGAAACCTGTGGATGACGTCACGGACTCTCTGTCTCTCTTTTTATATACAGTCATGCTAAACACACATTCATCAAGCCGCTCACTTAAAAGTGGGCGATATCGCTAAAAATGATATTGTAACATATTTTGAAAATGTCTCAATTACAATATCCCAAACTATTTTGTTTTTGTTTTTGGCCACACAATAGGTTTGTTTGTTTTATGTGATTTTTAAAAGAAATTGTTAGAAGGGTCTGAATGCTAGATATAGCAACATAGTAGCTAACTTGGCAGCATTGAGCTGGTGGAGGATCTACTTGCCTGTATGAAACTTTACTCTGAGAATGTCAGCCCTTCGGAACTAAATCACAAAATAACAGAACGTTAATAAATAATCATTTTTCATTAATTTTTGTTGATATCAATGTTTTTTTCCTGATTGTTTCAAGCCAAAATTAACATTCTATAAATTCTACTGAGAAACACTGTTGTCCTCTGCCATGTTTCCTTGTTCACTGATGCTTGTATAGTCACCTAGGTCTGTTGTGAATGTAGCTGTTCACTTACTCGCCCTACTATGTTTGATATCAAATGGCTACTCTATTGAGCAAATTGGACAACTCAAACTAGATAGACATGCAGAATTTGTAGATTTACAGATGGAGGTAAGAGGAATTTAGTATTTTATTCAGCATAGAGACAAAATGTTATGGAAAAAATGCATAAATAATGGTGAGAAACAGCTAATGAAAACATATAACTAAGCATGGTTTCAACACATGCCAGGCAGGGGGTACACAGCTTTATGCTAGAGTCTGAGATATGCGCAGGTCAGAGCTTGAGTTGCAATGCCTGTTACAAATTTGCAACAAAGCATTTGTAGTGTTTATTTTATTTTGTCATATATAATTAATTTGTTTGATCAATGTATTTACTTTTATTCTCACATTTATAAAAGTATGTTTTTGTAAATTCTTTTAATTCATTTTTTGTTATTAATAAATCAAATTTTTAAAAAATTATTATATTTTATTTCAGTATTTTTCTTTATGGTATAATTTTCCTTTATGGATTTATTTCCTTGTTTTTTTTATATGGTTTTCAAAAAAATTCAGGCAAAGTACAAATACTTCTCAGTAGAAGATAGTAAATACCACACTATGCTTGCAGTTATGCGCACATCTGTCTGTCAGAAAGGCTGATAAATGAGACAGTTCGGTGGATAGAAGTACACAAAAAAACCATCCAGAATGCATTAAAATGATTTTGGACACATGACACTACCAGATCTAAACAGGGCTTATGATTACTGCTGTTTTTTCTGTTTGTTTTTGATTATGGGATGTCTCTTGCAGTGACTCACTGTCGCAGAAAGTCCCTGCCTTCTTTGGGTTACCCTCAGAAAGCAGATACATCAGATATGATGGTTTGTCCTTCATTGATAACACACATGTTCATATTAGGAAGTTCTGGATTTACCGTTGTTACACCGATTCTGTGTTTTTCACCCTGTTCTCCAAATGACAGTGGTCCCCGGCGATGTGTGGGGAGACTCGAGACCACGGTCAGAGTCACAGCTGAGCAGAAGTTTCCCAACAGGAGGTGAGATGACATTAAAGAACCTTAAATTGAGTTTATTAGTAGTAAATATAATTGTGAGTATTTGTGTAATTGCTGAGCTTTTGCCCTCTGTTGCAGCTCCTCCTCCACTTCCTCCCAAAAACATTCCTGCAAGAGGTCGTTATGGTTATCCCTCCGACTCCGCAGGTACATTTCTAAATGTCTCTGTAAGTCAACCATAGGGTAAACCATGAAGACAGCTCTTATGTCAGATGTCCAACTCATCTTTTTCCAGTTGACCTCTCCAACGGGAGGGCAGCACGCAGGTCTGCCCCCATCTACCTGAACGTTCTCTCCCCAGCTTCTTACCGAGGCTCCCCAGCCCCTGACTTGGACGATGTGTTTGGCTACACGGACAGCCCGAGGACTAGCGAGGACACAGCATCACCCAGATGGGTCACTTTCATGGACGACAGGCCTCCTCCCCCTGATGAACCCGCCCCACCACCACCACCAGATTCCCCACCTCCAGACACACCATCATCAACACCCTCTTCCCCTTGCCTCTCTCCTGGACCCCCACCAAACGAGCCCCCTCCTTCACCTCCACCGTTTTCTCCTGGATCTCCTCCTCCTTTCACACCACTCGACTCACCCCCCTCCATTGTGTTTGGACCTCCTCCTCCTGATGAGCCGGCGCCTCCACTGCCCCCTGATTTCTTCCCCTCTAATTCACCCCCCATGTTCCCTGATGAGGAAGCAATCGATGAGGAGGTGCTGCAGTTTGCAGAGTACGCTTCCTCCCCAGCTCCCATCAGCCCCATTCCCCCACTGCCAGCCGAACGGAGGTCCCCGCGGCCAGGAGTCACATCACCTCTTGTGCAGATGGGGGTGGGAGGTACGAGGACTCCAGAGGGGGCATACCAGAGAGATGAAAGCACAGGCTCTCCCAAAGAGCTGACCCCCGGCTTCAGAGCCACGCCACCTCCTCTTCCTCCAACCACCTACAGGGCTATCATGTCTTCCCCGGGCCCCCAGTCTGGCAGCAGTGAGTACCCTGCTCTGTTCCTAAATGCTCATTATGGCATGTTGGGGTGTACGTAAAGAAGTGTGATCTATTTTAGCCATTTATACCTCGAAATATCTTTTAGTTTGTTCTACCTTGAAGAAAAAGAACATGATATTGTCACAGAAATGAAAACCAAAACTCACAGAACTTCAAGATGCATGAGAAGGATTTATTTTCAGAATAACTACCAGTATGTCTGTTTTCTACGACGGGGAAAAAAATTGTGGAGGATTTTTTTCCCTCCCTTTGAGAATAAAGTTAAAAGGACGAGAATAAAGTAGAAAGAATGTGAATAAAGTCGAAAGGACAAGAATAACGGAGACAGGCCGTGAATAAAGTCGAAAAGACAAGGATTTAAAGTGGACGTGGTTGACAGAGACAAACTTGAAGTGGAGAGTTGTCCCTTTATCTCATCAGCTGTAAATAACAGCTGATCAAGTGGTGAGAAAGTACAAAAACATATACATGCGTATAAACTCACGGCCCTGCCATGGAAAAAGTTTCTTGTTAAATATGATATAACTTTAAATAACTAAGTAATTTGTTCTTTGGGGCAGCTCATAAACTCTGAATTCCTCCTCTACTGAATTTTGGCAGATTTTCTCACTGAGGCCCACAATGAAGGCTCAGGGCGCCCTGACACTTGCACGACTCTGTGGCACACACTGGCACGACTCGAGTCTAGTCGTAAACTGGCGTGAATAGTGCGTAGACCTGTTGTGACTGCGTGTCGGGACGAGAATGTTGAATTTTACAAAATTTTGATCACGACAAAATTTGCCACCGGGTCGTGAACTATGCGCCAACTGTACGTGAACAGGTCGTCATCGGAACGATGCGGAAGGATGCGCGCCAGATATCGGCATCTTCTCTTCTCTGCAATGACTGTGTTTCTGGCATTCAGCAGGTTCTCTCTTCCACTGACCTGACATTGGGAAGGCCCCAAAAATCAGAACAACACCATCCGAATTCGCAAACTCTTCCTGCCAATGCGGGAAGTACGTAAACTATGCGTGAACTCATCGTGCCAGTTTGCGTCAATGTGGACACTGATGGGCACACATTCCTGAACTCGTCTATGAACTATGCATGAACTAGACGTGAACAGTGTGGTAGCCTCTTGGTTCTTGTCCCAAAATGCCACGACTCTCTCTTCTCTAAGCTCTTTTCTGTCAGTAAAAATCTATTTTTTATCTCTTCCTCTGTCATTCTCCGTCTCTTTTTCTCTCTTCTGCTGATACTTTTGTTTTTGCTGGATTCACAAAGAAAGCAAAGTGTTGATATCCAGCCGTTAAAGCAAAATATTGCTGTAAAATAATGTGTGTGTTTTTGTTCGGGATGCTGCAGCGCGGCAACTGTTCCAGAAATGTCAAAGTCCTAATGCGTCAGAAGCTGACAGTTTTAAGATCTGAACATTAACAGTGCAAGAATAAGATTTGACACGTTTTATTATTATTTGACGAACAAAAATGTCTTTGTGAAGGCAAATCACACCAGAAAAAGTTGGATTTGGTCAATATGGAAAAGGTCAGAAAGAGTTTGGTCTTCATCAGTGAGATGAACACATTGGTAGATTTGGTAATCTATGGAAATGATTCTTATACATTTCCTATGTTAATATTCATTAATACACTGTGTGAAGAACACAGAAAACAGGCATGGGCTAAAATTGTGCCTCTAATTAGCATGCATACCCTGCAGGCCCTTCATCTCCAGCTCGTCCCACAACACCACAGTCCCGTGGCAGCCCTGTCCCTCCTCCTCCGCCTCCACGTCCATCTTCACGACCAAAGCTACCCCCAGGGAAACCAATCGCAGACCTGGTAGGCTGACACATGACAAAATCACCCTTTTTCTGCCTCTTTGTCCAGACTTCTACATAAAACAATGTCAAATAACTGCATTTAGACTTTATTCTGTTGTACTCTCACTATAAGCAGATCTGTTCTGGTTCTCTCCAGAATCGGCCATTCAGTCCCCCAGTCTCGGGCAGCCCTCTGCCCTTTGCCCCCCTGGCCCGTGCAGAGAGCTCTTCCTCCATCTCCTCCGTTACCTCACACAGTGCAGCGTCCACTCCAACTCTAGGGAAGGAGCTTAACATGCCTGCCACAGGTAGAAACCTGCATGTTCCAGTGTGCCTCTCTAACGTTTTGTCACAGTTTGAGTCCATGTGTTGTCTGTCGCTCGTCATCTTGTCCTCACCTCACAGTCTTGTCCTTCTCCATGACTCTTCTCGTGTCTCTGCTTGCTCAGAGGCCCCGCAGCCTCTGGTGTGGTTTGACCACGGCAGGTTTTATTTAGCTTTTGAAGGTGAGTTGAGCTAAAGTGTTACTGTAGTGCTGTTGCTGCGCTGCATGGACTAAAATCACATACATGTTTTTTTTTGTTGTTTTTTCACTTGCTGCCCATCCCATGTTGTTTTAAACTAGAACCCAGACTCATAATGGACGGCTCATTTTTTTTAATCCTATCTTTTGCTTTGTGTGTAAGGACATAATTTTAACCCACAGTAGATGTTTTATTGGTTTTATTTAAAATGTGTTTTTAAGGATGTTCCAGAGGACCCAGTCCCCTCACCATGGGGCCCCAGGATACCTTGCCAGTAGCAGCTGCCTTCACAGAAACCATCAACGCCTATTTTAAGGGCGCTGACCCCAGCAAGTAGGCACACATTATAAATTCATAAACACATCTAAACTACTGTCAATTGTCTGAGCTCTTATAATTTCACCAGCCAGTTTGTCAGGTTTACATTGCTAGAATCAGGTTGGGCCTCTTTTGACTTCAGATTTGCTTTAATTCTTGGTGGCATTGATTCAACAGGGTGTTAGAGAGATTCATTACACAGTTTGTTCCATAAGAACATGAAGCATCACATCATGATGAGAATCCCGTTCCGCCACATCCCAAAGCTGCTCTGGTGACTGTGGAGTCCATTGGAGTACAGTGAACTCATTGGGACAAATATACGTATAGCTGGACAATATGGTCAAAAGTTGTATCTCGATTGATTTCTGATCAGTCGATGCAATATATTTCCGATATAAGCGATAATAAGAATAAAAAACAGTATAATTTACAACATAAGCGACAGCAGGATAGCGTGCTACATGGGAACTCCTGGTGGGCTTGGTCGGTTCTGATGGTGGTGTACATCATGTAGCCAATGTGCTCTTTCTGTTTGGGTTGAATCAGCTGCACTGTGAACAGCAGTCAGTAAAACGCTGTAATAAAATAATAAATATATTGCAATATATATTGATATTGAATTATTGTCCAGCTCTACTTGCACACAATGAATTTTGGGAGAAATGAGTCACAAAGGATACATCGTTTGTAGCATTCATTAGAAGCTAAGCTGGTGCCAAAGGAAGTGCTGATTTGTTGGGTGGACTCGAAGGAGCCTTCGAATTGGGAAAACACTTGGTGATCCACTATGACGTATGTAGCTGACAAATCTGTACTTCGAAGTGTGAAAAGCCTGGATTGGGACACAGCTTACAAAATAAAACAAAATATTCTTCAGAACATTTTCTGTAAACACGAGAGACGGTTGTGTGTGAAAATCCGAGCATGAATATTTGTGTTAACAAGCAGATGAAAGGTGGACCTAATAAAGAGACCAGTGAGTGTATTATTGTTAGTGTTTGCAGTTAAAAAAAACATTAGAGTTATAATGAGTTTTCTTTAAGGAAAAAAACTAATTTGATGAATGCAAATTTCTGCATGTAATGCTTTGATTATGTTGCAGATGTGTGGTGAAGATTACAGGAGAGATGGTGCTCTCCTTCCCTGCGGGTATAACCAGACATTTTGCTAGTCACCCAACACAACCAGTCCTCACCTTCAGCATCAACAACTATAACCGACTGGAGCAGGTCCTCCCCAACCCACAGCTGCTCTGCTGGTGAGGCTAACCAGATGTTTTTATCATTCAGTAGTGACTCCATCATCGTTCATGATAGGTTTTTATGATGTCTACCTGAAAGATGTTCTTATCACCTTGTTTGTAGTAATTCAATAACAGAGGGTGGAGACACCAAGGAATTCTGGGTAAACATGTCAAACCTGATGAGCCATCTGAAGAAAGTGGCTGAGCAGAAGCCACAGGCGACATACTACAATGTGGATATGATCAAATATCAGGTATGATATAAGTTGTTTGTTAAAATGTTTAAGTAGAATTTGCTCATGCACATCACTCAGCTCTAAAGAGGCTTGGTAACCGGATAGTAGATCTGGAAGAATGGACTCCTTATCTACTGTATCCTTGCATTTTTGCATCAAACTCTTTTCTTGATCTTTTCACTCCAGGTATCAGCCGAGGGGATTCAGTCCACTCCTTTGAACCTGGCTGTGAGTTGGAGAGGCGATGCAACCAACACAGACCTTAGAATAGATTACAAATACAACATGGAGGCCATGGCTGCCCCAGTACCGCTTCACAATATCCAGTTCCTGGTTCCTGTGAATGGAGGTGTAGCTAAACTGCAGGCCATGATTCCACCGGCTGCCTGGTGAGAATTCCTCTCATCATCTTTCATTCGGTTTCCATACAGATTAATGCAATTCAGGGTCGTGAGTAGCTGGAGCCTATCCCAGCATTCACTGAGCGAGAGGCAGGTACACGCTGGATAGGTCTCCAGTCCATTACAGGGCCCCTCTCATCATCACCTGATAGAAATTCATTATGTTCTGTAGTTAAATGTCTTTCGAAAAACATTCTTAAGGAAATAACAAAGAAATGTAATAAAAATGAATGTATATATGCACCTACGTTCAGGGTGAGTCACCTCACAGAACATCTGCAAAACCACATCCTCCAATTAGACTCTAACAAAATAAGAAACACTGAGCTTTTTTTTTTTATTGAAGACTATAAAGTAAGAAAATTAAGTTGTATTTTGGTTTTACTGTTTGTAAGAACTAACAAAGTATGACACAAAATACAGCAAATCTGTTTCTGCTGACCACCCGGGTCCAGGAAATGATCTCATTCAGTGTAAAGTTATTGGCTGACTGAATGATGAAAAAACAGAAATTCTCTGAGTCTGAAGACTCGGGGACACCAGATCTTCTTACAAACATCTTTTCCTGTGTAATCCAGGGAGAATGTAAAAATTTAGATGAGATTAAACAGATTTCTTTCTTCTCCAAGATAATTTCAACCATCTTAGATGTAGATTCAAATTTGTATTAATTCCCAACTTTTATAAAGCACTTTTATATTTTAAAACATAGCAAAGGCTATCCAACTCACTCTCCATCCTCCCACCACACACACACACACACACACACACACAAACATTCACACACACATTGTATTGTTCTTTGTAAGAAAACAAGCAAAGAAGAGAATCATCGGGAGCACCTACTGGAAGCCAATCCTAATGTACTACATTCTTGGTTTTTCATAGCATTTTCATGGCAAAGGTGCTGAACCGAATTATATGACAGCTTTATCTCAATAGCATTTCCAGTAAATAGTTGTTGGCACCTCGTCCGACTGTTTAAAACCAAAGTATCTTCAGACAACAGACATGGCTCCTTTTTTCTACTTTACCACTCAGAATCTCCCAAAACAACCTCAAGAACATTGTTCATACTATTCAACCCATGTTTGGGATACATGACAAAATTATATTGTAGAAAAAGGAGAGAAACCAGTATGGTTTCAAATGGGCATTTAAATTAGCCTCATAGCAATCGCTGGCTACTTTGTAACATTAAAACATCAAATCTTTATCCACTCAATCTATGTGATTTTAGTCTGATGCTAACTGAGATTTACACCCCTCATATTAACCTATCTCTAGTACACCAATATGTCTTCTCTCACCTGGCATTATTTTCTCATTTAGGAATCCAGAGCAGCAAACCATTCAGTGGAAAATCTCTAGTCTCTCTCATCGGTCTGAAAATGGAGGCAAGTTTTTTATATCAGGTTCAAATTCCTTCTTTACCATTTTTTAAAAATCATTATCACACCAACTCATACTGTATGGTACGCATGTGCTGTGCAGGAGTAGGGGCTCTTCTCGGCCGGTTCCAGATGGTAGAGGGTCCCTGTAAGCCCTCCCAGCTGGCTGTCCAGTTCAGCAGTGAAGGAAGCACCCTGTCAGGGTGTGACATCCAGCTGGTTGGGACTGGCTACCGGTTATCGCTGGTGAAGAAGAGATTCGCTGCAGGTCAGTTTGAACATCCACAGCAGATGCTGACTCATCTTCTAGAGTGGCCGGGAAGTGTAATAAACATTTACATTCAGTGAAACACTTTGATTTTAGATACAGTACCAGTCAAAGGTTTGGACTATTGACTGTATAAACACTTTCCTAATAGTGCAAACCGTCCAGCTCACAGTTCCCCCTCATATTGTGACTCGAATTCCAAAATTTTATTTAGTCACATATAATTTTTGTCAGACCACATAAACAGAAACATTATGTGGGAGGCGTCAGCTGCCATCACGAGTGGCTATCTTGCAATGTTAAAGAATATTTTAAAACCTTCCTGGATTCAGACGGTGATGCAGATCACCTCCAAAATTTCATAACTTCCCATCTTCCCATTCTGGATGTATCCTGAAAATTTCATGGGAATCCGTCCATAACTTTTGAGTTATGTTGTACACAGACAGACAAACAGGGAGACAAACAGATAAACTGGTGTCGCGCCAAGGTACTAATCCCTAAAAGAATTTATATCCTCTTATGCGGCAGCGCACACTCATTGCGTCTAACGTTACTGTATTCATTGGCACGACACTGGCGATAACATAACCACCTTGCCAGAAGTAAAAAGGCCATGAATTATAACACATGACTGAGCGAGCTGACTGTGGCAAGATGGCAGCCCAGTAAGCCCGTTCTCCATTGCCAAACAGGGCAGGTGAGGCATCTATCCTTTGTATATGTCTATGCTCTACACTTATCCCCTCACAATATCCCTTCTGGGCCATATCTTTGTAAAAGTGTTTTGGTGTAAATGTGTTTCACTAGATGTAAATTTGAATTGAGAAAATGTTTCCCGAGATGTAAATGTGTATTGCACTTCCTGGCCACCGTAATCTTCTCTCCCAGGTTTAGCATCTCTGACATCTTTTCTTTTCGTCTCGCAGGGAAATATTTGGCAGATAATTAGCGAGCAAGAAATCAGTGGCTTTTGACTGTGAAGACTTTGAATCCATCCCACGTTCTCTGCTTGAGAATTTGACTTTAGAGTACTTCTTGAATTAATGGTTGAGAATAATAAGAAGAAATGATAATATGTGACTTTTTAGCATCATATTCACTAGACTGACTCCTGCTGAGTTTATGCAAGTGAAAATCATTAGTTTTGTGCACTTGGAACACTTAAGAGCTTATGTGGAGTAAAATATTGAGAAACCTTGATTCTTCGTTCTTGTCAGCTGTAAAAACTTATTGTGGATTTCACACAGTGATCCAGTCTTATTTCACTTTATTTTTTTCTTACTGGCTATCACTCAAATGCGAGTGTTGGGGATACTGTGGATAGATCATCAGACATTAGAATGGTTCTGAAAGAGGTGAAAAAGGATGAAAAAAGCTAAAACGTGTTGCAAAGGGTTGATTTGCAGCTGTATGTTGGTCCTTTGTTGGTATCTTGGTGATATCTAATTGTTACTGCCACCACTGAATTTGGATTGAAATTGATCTTTGAATCCTAAGATGATTTTGATACAGAATTATTGTGATGCTTAATTGTGAAAGTTTCAATAACCGAACATATGTGGCACAAAAAGAATAACTGAAGCAATCTAAAACACTAAACCAGGTTAAAAAATATTAAAACTGCATTTTTTTCTACACATATGAATTATGTGCAAAAATATGTTTCTCTGTGCTCAAACTCAGCAGAATCAAACCCATGCAGCCTTTAACACGACGTTAGTCACATCAGCACGGAGCCATTAGCAGCAGTGAACCAGTTACACTGGTCTGATTTAGTCCAGAACAAAATCACTATTTTACTGCGGTTCAGAACTGCAAATAAAACCTGTTTTCCAGAAAAGCTTGCGAATGTTCCAATCTGGGATGCCTTGATTCAAACATTTATTTAACAAACACAAATCCAAAGAAAGGCTTCCCAGTGTCTTCACAGGCCACACTGTCATACGTTCACTTACTTCCCAGGAAAAGGCATCTCCTTCTCCCACCTGTGTCTCCACAATGCCATTATAATGTCTCCACATCAGGTGTATATTGAACCCCTGTATGATCACAGTCTCTTTTGCAGCTTTCTCAGATAACAGGCTGGATGGTTTTTCTTCTCTTAGACACATAAAACGCAATGTTTATTTTCCCCAAATAATCTGAAATGTGCACTCATGTCTACTGTCCTTTTGTCTAGTGGAGATTATATCCTAAACGGAGTTCATACATGCTTTTTTTTTCTTATGTAATTCAGCTTTAGGCGACATGGGTGCAGACTGTTAAGTGAAAATATTTCTCATTTGTACTCCTGACTGTTTGGTTATATTGATCAGTGCCACACAGTGTTGTCTGAAACCTCAAAAGTCAGCATTGGTATCTGTCCTTGAACTTTGAGTGCAGAGATTTCTGCAGTTATGGAATATTTTCGCAATATTTTGCGTGATAAAAACGAAATATCGTTGAAATCTTCCTTTTACACCCAATCATGGCGCCCTACCCAAGTGACTACGTGCACAATATGGCGCCGGATTAAGTTCTGACGCTGTGTGTGCGCGAGTACTTCCGGTTTACTCATTCTTTCATTGATTTGTTCGCGCATTTAACTTTGTCTGTTGTGTTAAAAGTCCAAGAAAGGCGACACACTTTTCAA
>JBAMHX010000009.1:2858374-2881789 GCA_037177515.1 Pseudomugil tenellus | reverse complement strand
CAGGTGTTTTATTGCAGGGAAAGTCCTAATATTTGTAGGACTGCGGCCCTCGAGGACCGGAGTTGCCCATCCCTGATCTAGAGGGATCCTTCCCGATGAGCTGACAGATGTGGCTGGAGAAGGCTGGGCTTTCCTCCTTAGGCTGCTGTCCCTGTGATCCAACCCCGGATAAACAAAAGAGTATGGTGTGGGTTCACCTACTGGTCCATTAGTTACTGATTGGTTCCTTCATAACCAGGGGCGATTCTAGGATCTGAGGTTTAGGGGGGCTGAGCACCCAGAGAGCTGTCCAGCCAGACAAGATACTTTACACATTTTTGTACATTTAATACAATTTCATTCCCACCTTTGTGAAAGTTAAAAAAGACTATTTGAAAAGTCTGTAACTAAACCATCAAATCTGATAAAGGTTATTTGAATGATGATCTCACTGTGATAAAATGGCCACATGTCCAGAGTGTACCTGTCTCTCACCTTCTCTTGCAGGTATGGGCATCATTATAATGTATATGGGTGTCCGGTTAGCTAGTGATTAGCACCACGGCTTTAATATTACAAATCAACTGGTCCTCATTCAAGACTATACTGGCGACCAGCTACACAACACACCAGCTAACTAACAAAATAAAGAGTAACCTTAGCTTAAATGCGGCAAACATGAGGACTGATAATAGTATTGTGTTGGTATTGAGTACATCAAGCAAGACAGTGAAACTTGGCTGGTGTTGTGTCAAAACAAATCATCCATGCCATGCATCCCCAAAGTCTGCCAAAAGATCTAGCTAGGAGTTAGATTGTGACCTCTATTCTGTGTGTATTTTTCAGCAAGATAGCATAGATTAGTTCTTCAGGGTATGAATGATTACATGTCATCCTCAGACGAGATCTTGTTGCTGTGTTCCTAGCTAGTAGCGCTTTTCACAGCAATGGTACTTTTTTCGCAACAACATCATTTGGGATAAAACCATTTTTTAGGTGGGAGGGGGATCTGCTGTATTTTTGTTGTTAAGAACTGTACATTTCAAACAAGTACTGTGTGATTTTTACATTTTTCATTTTTAAACACTTACAGTAAAAGTAAAGATAAAAATAAACAAATCTCTTGAATTTTAGGATTGCTGGGATTCAGTTTGGGAGTGCTCAAGCACCCGATTAGTTCCTTACTATCAAAATTTAGTGAACCATTAGTTAATTCGTCCCATAGTAACTCGTACCTTCGTACCTCCTCAGTAATTACGCAAGTAACTATGCAAATTTTGCATACTGTATTATAAAATGTTAATTAGATTAATTACAATCGCTTTAAAATGTATGATCTTAAAGTTTTTAAAACCTTTTCTTAAATGAAAATGTGCATTTCTAAATAATTATAATAGATAATCATTATAATAGATTTGAGACAATCAAATTATTTCTCTATAAAGAGATTAAGTACACATTTTTAAGGCATGTGAACCATAATTAGAAAGTCTAATAATAGTGTTAGATGAAAAAAACCAAAAACACACCTGAACACCTCTGAGAAAAACAAACTCTGTAATGGCCCATTTCTGTTGTAAATTAATTTCTGCAAGCATTTCCTCTTATTTCTAAGTAAAATGTGTGTCATACATTTATGTCATTAGATACAGCAGAAACTATCGACTCAAACTTCCACTGGTCATGGATGCAGGAGCTGACATTTCCAGTGTGGGAGGGATAAATGAAACCACAACTTATTGGGATGTGTTCATGTTTGGAAAGTTGAAGTGATGCAGATGTAGCTCCTTCCGGAAGTAGGAGTGAAAAAACAGATCAGCAGTGTGCCGCTCACAAAGCAAATCTTGACATGCATTCCAAAATTAAGCACTTCCTATCCTCTCTTTTCATTGAGAGGAAACAACACTTGTAATTCCACAGTTTAGGCAGCAGAAGCCAGGCCGGGGTGGATAGTTCAACTGAAGGTCCAAACAGTGGGCTAAGGTAACACCTAC
Source organism: Pseudomugil tenellus (assembly GCA_037177515.1). Taxonomy (NCBI): domain Eukaryota; kingdom Metazoa; phylum Chordata; class Actinopteri; order Atheriniformes; family Pseudomugilidae; genus Pseudomugil; species Pseudomugil tenellus. Next base: position 2,879,816 of record JBAMHX010000009.1, on the reverse strand, counting down.
TGAATTACAGCTGCGTACTTCCTGCTGGCTCCACCGTGACGAAGCCTCTCTGCTCTATCTTTTCATCCATTTTTGGATTTTCCAGTAATGACGAAACACCAAGATGGCGACGGTAGGACCCGCCTATTGGCTTCAAATCCGCTCTTCAGAAACGTATGGGTCACGTGATGGTATGCGCTGTCCAGTATTTATACACAGTCAACAGAGAAAACCTAAGGGAATGGTTTCTCCAACAAGTTAACTTCAACCAGAGAGGGGGGGTGCCTGTCAAAAGATGATCCACAAAACAGTCAAAGTTCTGTCCTGTCTTTCCCACAAGTGAACTGTCTGGAGATGCATACATGTGGAAAAAGTGTTTCCATCTCACTTTTGCAATATCCTTCCACAGACAGGTTTGAAAAACACCGCAGGACAGTGTAAAACCTTTTCAGCAATATTGAGAGTTTTTTTTTGTAATGCAGGTGGTTTTATAGCCAATGTTTTATTGTAATTCTAGCAGTAATGAAAACACAGCCAATATCACCACTTTATGGATCATGTCAAAGTAACTTATAGCCTTTATGTAGTTACTTACAGGAGAAGAAGAGCTAGCTATGAGTGAATCTGTAGCTCTTTTAGCTCTCACAGCTCTCTCCACTTTGAAAATATTTCAATATTGTTAATCCAGTTACTACTTCTGTTTATCTGACAACTTCTCTTTCAATGATCGCACTTGTTTTTTTAATGGTAATTCTGGGTCCTGGTTGTCTTCAGGTGAAAATTTTGTTCTGTTCCCTGGCATTTTTCTTACATCTTGCCATTGTTTACTTTTTGCAACCTTTTATTAAGATGGAGGGCTGAGAGGGGAGGATTCACATACATAAAAGTGGTAAACACAGGCTTTCATTCCCTCAGTTCAATTAAAAAATAATGAATTTCTACCTATTGCCCCTTTGAATTAAACTGGATCCTGTACTTTTGGAGAATTCTAATTTACTTTCAGCTCAAATGTAAAAATCATGATTAACTGAGTTGTCCCTAAATGTATTGTCCCTAAATACACTTACAGAAAACTAAATGACAGGATTTCTTCTACTTTTTATTAGCAGTAAACACATTGTTCACTCTAAGTTTCATTTTACATCATGCAATGACAATAAAAACTTTATCTCATCTTAAAACTAATCAAATGTTATTATATATTTAGAATAACATTGCTACGCAGCTAAATGCTAACATTAAGTTAGCCTTTCATAACATTAAGGGCCAGATTTACCAAAGGTTTACGTGCACAAAACGTGTGCAAACGCTTTGCACATGCTAAAAAAGTACAAACTGATCTACTAACAGTGAGTAAAAGGGTTTGCGTCTTCCAAAGATGCAAAATTGCGCGTCCACCTTAAGTTAGTTCGTTTGCCTCAATGAATATGTAAATTAGGGCGTTCACACGCAATTTTGGGTGGAGTTGGAGGAGAACATGTAAATATATGATTTTAGCACATGCGATTTATCAAACCCAAAAGTAATTTTGCTGGTATAAACTGCGTCTATATTTAGCACGTTTCAAAAGGACGTGCAAACGGGTTCAATGCGTAATTACACACACATGGCTGCAGTGATTGTTGCAATACGAAGACATAGAAATAATCAAAGACGATGGAGAGAACGCATATTTCCTCCTCTAGTTAACATGTTTGGAATGAGAGAGGAACTAATTATTAAAACATATCGCCTATCCATCCTTGCTGTTTTGGAGCTGTTGGAGGAACTCAAGCAGATTTGGAGCCAGACACAAGAAGGAGTCATGCATACCTGCAATAATACCTCCTGGCAAGTCCAGAGTTTTAAGTGTTATATTTGTGCATGGACAAAACTTCTTCTAAATGAGCGGCTGTAGGAGGAAGAGCAGTTGTCTTTCAATCCAACAGTTAGGAGATCAATTCCAGGCTAAGTTGTCTCTTGATATTCCTATCGGTGTGTGTGTGTGTGTAAATGCACAATGTAGTGTAAAGTGCTTTGAATGATCAAAATGGCTTCAAAATGTCATGATGCATGGAGGTGGACCCAAACGCTGAAGGCAGAAAGCAGCCAGGTTGCAAGTGAAATGATTTATTAAAGAAACAAAACCTGAGCTAAGGTAACAGGGAACTCCAAAAACGACTATAAGGAACAGCGACTACATGCATGACTATAACTAACGGACCAGCAACTAAACAGACAAAAAAAAGGGACTTAAATAACTAGGACTAAACAAGGGACAGGTGAACATAATAACCACTCAAACCCAGGTGAAACTAATGAACAAGACATGAAGCAAAAAACAGAAACACAGGGTAAAACAGGAAACCAAAAACCTGCGCACAAAGTCCAAATCATGACACAAAAGGGTTATAAAAGCTATAAAACTCCATTTACCACTAAAAGTGTGCATCCAAACTTCACTATTTTATTAAATGACTGATTAGGAAACTACTTTTAACTCAAACTGGTGAGGCCAAACATGCAGGCCTAAAAAGACATTTCTGTCCTCCTCCAGTTACCCGTGTCCTCTAACACCGCCTCTGAGCCTCATACATTTTTTTTTGTTTTTTTTCAGAGCTTACACTCACCCAGAAAATCTTGTGTGTTCACTGGTTTAATGGAAAGTCGGTGGAGATCCATGTACGTCTTGAAAGAGCGTTAGTGGTGAAAACAGCCCTGAGTGTTAAGAGATGGAAGCACCTGATCCAGCATGGAGGGCTCAACACACTTGACCCTGCAGCGTTACAATCAAGCAATCCCTGTTCAACCCCCAGGGTGTGTGTGACTGTGTTTGGGGGAGGGAATAGTGTTAAGAAAAGAGGGAACATTTGAAATGGGAGTATTGTTATGTTCTCCGCTCTGGATCCCCATGGGGAGAAAATCCTGCCATGTAGACCTACAACATGAACATATTCCTCCTTCTGGATAACAAGGACACACACTTAGGATGTACATCCACAACACAGTCATCTGAGTCTCACAGTCGGGATGCCCTTGGCCGAGGACACATAATTTGTGGTGTAATAAAACACAACAAGGTTAGGGTGAGATGTTACACCCATATTAACGCTGCTAATCTGATGAGATCATTATCCCCTTCTATCCGATTTTTGGGAAGCGGTCATTCGTAACAGTCAGTAAAATTGCCCTGCGCAGCAACAGAGGCGCATTAGTCATTTACACACATGCAGAGGGGAAAATATACACGCTCAAGGCCAATTCAATTAGCAGCGCAACAATGTCAGAGTAACACACTCACTGTACATGTAAATTTTACAGTTGGACGAGGAAGGGCAATTTTTTTTTTAGTTTGTGTGGGATGTTCAGTTTCCCTGCATGTGTGTGTGTGTGTGTGTGTGTGTGTGTGTAAGCTGGGTGTGTGTGGTGGTCTGTACATTTTGACAAACCATGCTGTTAAAGATATAATAGCAGCATAATCACTGCCCCGGGCTGCCATTCTTCAGGATAATGGGCTGCTTATTCATTGGGGATGCATGATGTCTCCACGCTGCTTTTTATTTTTCACATATTCACATTGTTCTCTTTTTCTTTTTGCTCCAACACTCAGTCTTGTTGCAAATTCTCATTTTAATTGTTTTCTTTAGACTTCCTCCTCAGCCCTGTTGTCTCCATGCTTTGTTCTTTTACTTACTTTGTTTCTTTTCTGTTATTTCACTTCTGATATTTATACTGCATAAAATTTACTGGCACGGACTTCTTAGTCTTTAACAAATCACCAACATTAAAACCTGGTTATGTCTTATGTCTCAAAACCTGGGGGGAGGGGGGGGGGGGGGGGGCAGGCAGGGGTACTGACTTGAGAATAAGGTGGAACATCTAAATGATTATTATTATTAATTATCTGATCATAAAAGAAAAAACTGGTGTAGATTTAGGAAATAATCAATTGATTGTTTTTACAGCTAAATCGTTTTTAGAGTAAAGGGAAAATTTTAGACAAGGATTTTTTTATCAGTAATTCTTTTTGAGGCTTAATTCTACATTATATGACAACACTTATTCTTCATTATACTATTAAAAAACAACAGTGATCACATTTGAGTCGATACTATGACATCAAATTGACTTAATAGTGATTTTATTCTGGCCTTATTTCAGTATTGCTTGTTTAAAGGAAAGCAGTGTGTAAGTTGCAGAGGGTTGTACAGTGAATGATGTGAGATGGTTGGAAAATGACTAATTAGGTGAATCTGACACCTTATTCATATTGTGAGCTGTGTTTACTCTGAGACGGATCTTGTTGAAGACTTCCTGCTTTCCACCTGCATATATAAACATAGTTTGAGCAGAGCAAACGTGTCAGATGTGGAAACTGAGATGAAACCTTTTTGCACATTTTGCTAATGTTGGATTTTGTGTTTAGCGCTTCACCAAAGATCCAAAAAGTTTCAACACACCTTTAGAAACTAGAACGTTACTCCTATTATGTCTGTTTTGTAGAGCCTGTATGACTTAGACAAGTTCATCACTGTGTGAACTGACAGAAATGATCATCTTCGCTGGCATTTGGTGGGACGATGCTGCAGTATGATATAGAACAACATTACATGCTGCATTCACTTGCACTTGGACATCTGAGGTTTCATTCAGGTAAAGATAATAAATAATAAATTTTATAAGGATATATAATCCCCCCCTCTGCCTTATCCTTGTCTTGTAGCCTTTTGCTCTCATGCAGATGTTTTCCAACCAGTAAATGTCTGTGTAGATACTCATTACTCCTCATGCAGCTCTTAAAGCAATGTTTTTATTTGTAATTATTTTACAACAACACTAGTTCAAGTCTACATTATTGGGAAAACAGAGGGGGAAAAAAACAACACTGCTGATGGTCCTGTCGCCTCGTCTCCATCATTATAAAACTATACTTGATTGAACAATTTGACACAAACATTCAGATCAGCTTTAAAACAACAGCAGAAGTACAAAGAGGACCCAGTTCTATCATTCACCCGTGTCTTTTTAATGATTTTATCCTGAATTCATTACAAAATACAGTAGGTGGTAGTTTCTTAAGTTGCTTTGTTTAATTACAGAAGGTAATAAATTCAACCATGATGGGTGCGAGGGGGGGTAGACAGGGCTGTTGGTGAGCTCAGCAAAAGCAATCTTACAATCCATAATTATTAATACAACATAATAGAGACTTTACAATTACCTTACCAGTAAACATTAATAGATAGACATTTTTGTATATTATACTTTAAAATAAGGTTGTTTTTTTCTTTTTTTATTGTTCTTTTTGGGGGGGTCGGGGGGTTGTATAGTCTTCCAGAACACCTTAATGGAAAATATCAGGTATGTGTGACTCTTCATTAAGTGCTAACAGTCAGTGTGACTATCATGACTGAATGAGGGTGAGATGCATTAAAATGCAGAGAAAATAAATCCTGAAATTTTTATCATCATCATCTTTTTACAGAAACTTTTCTGTGCAGGGCTTTTATATTTAGAATGACTGTTTTAAATGGTATGCATGTTCATACATGTGCCCCGGCTCTCCTCTCAGCCCCTGGGCCAAATGTAATTAAAAGCTTTTAAATTTACCCACTGAAAAAATGTTCTCATTATCAAGGTATGCCAGAAACCAGCATATCGCTGCCCGTTAAACTGGTAAATGACTGACTTTAATTACACCGAGGACTATGTGGGTTAGGCTCATTTCCATTCATTTGCTGTTATGTTGTACATACCGTGTACATGACCACACTGCTTTATTGTAAAAGTGATTCCCTCCAAAGTGCCTCATTTGTTCACAATCTCCTTGTAAACATTTGCATTGTCATTTCAAACTGAGTGCATCTATAATCTATAAACAGATGTTCCCTGTTTAACGATTTATGATCTCAGGATTCATCATCATGTCTGCAGGACACCGCTCCTTTTTACAAACACATTCACTTCAATTGTTGCACCTCAGTGCAGAACTGTTCAATAAATGGTGTTTTTTCCTTGTTTTTAATTTCCAAATGATGTATTTTGTATGTCATAAGCTGCAAAGGAAGGTAGGATGAACTAAGAAAACGTGTTACAGAGATCTGTAGGTCCAAACCATTCGGGGAGTTTTTTTTTCTTTTTTTTTCTTTTTACCAACATGTTCCCGTTTTGTCAAGTAGAGCTGCATAACTGGTTCCTAAAGATCTATCACAGTTACGGAGACATGCAGTAAGACGCATAGGAAACGGCCGAGCGTACACCGGCCTGCACACAGTGTTGTGTTAGTTAGTCAGCGTGTCCAGCCCCAGCGAGGCCGCGTGCTGTTTGGCCCTTAGACGCAGGTTCTCGATGCTGGTGGTCTTGCTGTTGTGACTGGTCAGGCCGCCTGCGGCCGACGCCTGCAGCAGCGGGCTATTCCACACCTGCTGGGCATGATGGGACAGGGACTGGTAGTAGGACTGGCAGGGCAACGAGCCCAGTGGAGAAGGGGGCATGTTGACATTCATTCCCAGGTAGGGAAGCGAGGACGGAGCAGCGAGGTCAAAAGCTGGGTAGTGCACCAGGTTGTTGGTGGCCGCCATGTGCTGGCGGAACTGCTCCTGCAGGCGGAACAGGCTGAGGGGGGAGGAAGAGTAGGAGTGGCTCTGGGAGAGCGAAGCACTGTTGGCAAGGTTGCTGCTGGAGGAAGAGGAGGAGGGGGTCACGGATGGAGACACCAAGGGTGAATCTGCAAAGAGGAAATGTCATCAGCTGGAGCTGAATAAAGTTCTCTGTTTGTAAAATGAAGCACGTGCTTACCGGGTTTGGGACTGAGTCGTTTGCAGACAGGCGAGACGTCTCCGGGCGTCGGCGCTCTCTCACTACTCATCTCCTCTCTTTGAGCTTTACCGTCGTCCTCCTTATCTGTGACATTATCCTCCATTGCTGACTCGCTGCCTGAATGCTCCGCAGACGTAACGTTTAGCTCCATGTCCAGAGGAACAGGCCGAACTACAGGAGCCTCCGTCTCCAGGGAGGAAGAGGAGGAAGAGGAGGAAGGAGGAAGCTGGGTATCAGGGAGGATGGTGGTTGAGGGGGGTGACTCCTCCTTCTCACTGGACCCTTCTCCTGACACCTCCTTCTGCTTCTGAAGCTGCTCCTTCTGCAGGCTGCGCTGCTTCTTGCGGAACTTTGCTCTCCGGTTTTTGAACCAAACCTCAAGGCAGAAAAATAAAGATTTAGAAAAACTTAAATCCAGGATGAGCTGCACACCAGATTAAATTCACACTTTTACATCAAGAATGAGATAAATATTAATGATTGTTATTTATGCAGGTACATATATCTTTCATGGCAAATAATTAAAAAAAAAAAGAATTATTTCACATTTCTTGTATTAAAAAACAAACTTTTCTTCTCATTTCTGCCATCTTGTTAGAAATTCTACTTGATTAAATGTCCTGTGATAGATTTAAACATTATAAAGCTCTTGCCAAACAAATTGGGAAGGGAGTGTGTGTGTGTGTGTGTGTGTGTGTGTGTGAGGGGGGGGGGGGTGTTCTGTCGTTCATTTAATATGAATAACACCTTATAATTGCTCTGAAGCAGACTTGTTCATTTCTGCATACCTGCACGCGGGCCTCGGGCAGGTTGGTGCACATGGCGAGGCGCTCCCGCATCACCACATCTGGATAGTGCGTCTTCTGGAAGGTCTTCTCCAGCGCTTCCAGCTGCTGTGCGGTGAAGGCCGTGCGGCTCCGGCGCTGTTTGCGGTGCTGGGAGCCGTAGCGAGCCTCTAAGATGATGTCTTGAAATGCGCAGCCGTTGGAGGAGAACATAAAAAACGGCACGTTTTATTTTACTGGGCGCGTGCTTTTGTCATATTTAAGAGTTTTTTTTACAGCTCGTTTAAACTTCCTTAATGTAATTAATTAAAGATTGTGATAAAGGGAACCGTGTATCAATAGAATATGTGAGCATGCGCTCAATTACCAGCAAGTCTTTCGGCCAGGGTGAGCGCGTGCACTGATGGCCGGTAGTCTGGCGCGTGCTGCGCCTGTTGAGCGGCTTGCTGGTGCAGGTTGTACATGGCGCTGAGGGAGTTCATGGCGTGCAGAGAGTAGCCGTTCACCCCGTAGTGCTGCATGATGACAGGTCGCTGCCTGCGGAGCGCAACACAAGTTTGCACATGGAGCAACTGCAAACCAAAGCCTGAACCAATACCAGAGTCAGTCGCGCGCACTCTCTCTTTCATGACACTTATTAGCAAATGGCAGCATGTAGGCCTGCGCGTGCTCCAGGGACCAACAGATTTTAATGTGCGCACTCAAGTCTAAAGTGTTATCCATTAACATCCAATCATCTCTGTGTTCAAGCCATTAATTATACAAAAGAGTTTTAATTGGGGTAATTATCTGTCTTTCCTGTAATGAACCGTGACAGATGCTCCATTCATGAATTTACCCCCCCCCCAAAGGAACACTTTAACAGATCCGACACACCCTGGAAACAACATTAGCTGATTTGTTGCCAGTCTTAGTGGTAAAAACCCAAGAATCAAACTATTTTTAATTTTAATTATTTTTATCTTAATCTTTTAATCTATTTGTTTATCTTAATCTTTAATTTATTTTATCTTATTTTTATCTTTATATATTATTTATACTTTAAAATATAAGATGCTTTTTGAGAGTTCAATTTCACATTTTTGTTCAATTTAAAGGCCCAAAAAGTTGCATTTTAATAGAGAAATAAAAATAATCCTTAAGGAAAATATTTCTGAAGGAAAATATTCCGTCATTTCACAATCCAGTAAAACTCTATTTTGGACTTCTACAAAGATTTCCATGGAGAAAACGCTGCAGGACATGATTAGATATGTATTAACAGCCACAGAGGCTGAAAACATGGATGTGTGGGAGATCCAGACCTATACAGAGACCAGAGAAAAGATATAAATGTTTCTACTGTGTGACTCAATCCTGGAAAATTCAGGTTGAAAAAGCTTTAAAATTGGCCCTTACTTTTAATATTTCATTTATTTTAGACCTGATTATTTAATTTATTCAATTAACGTGGATTTTTTTTTAATTTTAGCAGTTTCTGAGTTTATGATCAATTAACAGATTCATAAACACAGATAACTTTTTATTATTATTGTTAGTTATTGACCAGTATTTCCACTGGCAACCTGCTAATAACAACCTGCCCTGCGGGTCTGTTTTGGCCCCCAGGATTCATGCAATAAATGTTAAAACAACAAAGAATACATTAACTGCTATTGTTTTATTTTCTTCTGTTTAAAGGTCACTTTAACTCCTAATTTGTCCACGTTTGAATTTTGTAATGTTTACATATAAAACCTTTCCAAAGCAGAGAGAAAACGTGTTCTATCTTTCATATCGGAGTCAGCAGGTCAGAATTATACAAATGTACATATATGTAGCTACATGTTAAATGACTTCTATTTGTAATTTTAAACTTTAATGTGTAATTTTGGATTTTTTTATTTCCCATACCTGTAATTAATTTTTTTTGTTTTTATAGATTGTAATTTGTTTGCTTTAATGCAGACGTAAATGATAAAAATCAAATTACTGTTGAAATGACCTTTAAAAAATAGAAAAAGAGATGTCAGAGTTTGATATTGAATCCAGCGTAGCAAGTTCACCTTTTTTTTTAACTTAACTTGTACTTCTTTGCGCTAAAACAATGAGTAGTTTTAATGTTTTTGTAGGTTATAATGCTTTTATTTTTACTGGCCCACTTCAAAACAATGCAGCCCGAACTAAAATTTAACACTTTCAGTTAAAATATTTTACATGCAGTTAGAACCATTTGGCTGAAGTAACATTATACTGCAAATAATAATAACTGCTATTATTTAACAGATACGAGGATAAGTACTTAAAGATAATATTAACTATTATTAATATTAGTACTTATTCTATCAATCTTTGGGAGGTACAGTAGGTCTGCGCACATGCGTGTGCGCGTGACGCCTGCAGTGCCATAGTCTATTAAGTGGCTGCGGCTGCTGATGAATGTGATCAGAGGGGAATAGTTTCATTCGCCGGGACAGAAGGTGCTTCGCTAAACATTTACTTTACTCCCCTAAGTATTTGAGTTGAATGGGCCTCTGCACCCCCTCCTCTCCCCACCCTTCCACCCTCCCCTTCCCCTCTCTGGTGGCCTCTTATCCCCCCGCCCTGGGGCAACATTTTGGCTGAGATGTATGGCTTCTCCGCGGGTAAAAATATGCATGTTGATCCCCATTTGGCTCCCCGTCTAATGGAAGTGCAAATAGGTTTCGACTGCGAGGCCCTCCATTTATCATCAGCACTGACACGGACGGACGTACAGGGGGAACGTGGTGGTTGTGGCCCGGCGTGCGCATGTACTTGGACCTTAACTCCATTTTATTTTATGGCTGTTTCTGCAGTTTTTCGTAAAGAATTTCAAATATTTATTTAAAGAGAATTGAATGAAAGTAGCCTGTTTGATTTGTTTTATTTACATTATTGATTTTAAAACAGCATTTTTGGATCTGTTAACCTTATTTCCAAGTTTTAAACCCGCCCTATCATCATTCCCAGCTTTGCTGTCTTTCGGTATAAATCTAATTCCTCCCAGCAGCTCCTGGCTCAGCCTGTCAGCGCAGTTATTGTCATTCATAAGCTCTCTGTGCTCCAGGCGCCGGGCCCTCCTGGCTGTCCCTCTCCCCGCTTCCATCATCAAACCATCATTATGTAAATTGGCATGTACAGTGTAAACTCTTTGATCCGACCAAATTAGTAAAAATGTTATTTGTAAATAGCCTTCAGGCGCACGAGCCGATCTGACAATCTACTCTTTGCTGTGTCATCGGTGTAAAACGCAGAGATTCATGTTTGATTTACATTTAAGTGGAAGAAGTTATTTGTTACACAGAGAACAGATTGAATTTCAAGCTGTTTGAAGTCAGCATTAATCAAATCATTAAAATTGAACTGCTCCGTTTTTCAGCAATGAAAGATGAATTATGAATAAAGATCAACATTTATTTAAAACTCAGAGAAACGATCTGCTTTTAAAAATGGTTATTGTGGAGTTAGAAATAAAAAATCACAGTTAAAATAAGACCAAAACAAACGTTTTACACTGAGTTCATTTAAATTCAGTGATGGGGCCTTTTGTGGGTTTAAGTTTTTAGTTTGGTTTTAAACGCAACTTGTAGAGATTTTTTAAGGGAAATGTTTTTCTAAAAAACACAATAAGTAATAAACAGAAACCCAATGAGCAGCATTTTAGCCTCCTTCCAAAGTTTATATTTATAAATGACTGATGTAGGTTGTTTCTAATTTTTGTGGTCAAACCAAGAGAGTAATAAAAAAATAAAACATAATAAAATATTCAGCAAAAGCGACTGTTGTAATATTTCCATCTTTTCATTTTACCTTCTGATGTTGATGCTTTCCGTCTCCTCCAGTAAAATCCAAGCTGCAGTTTTCTGCTTTTTCTTCTCTTTTTTGCGTCCTACAGGTGAGAGAAGAGTAAAAGTCCTCCAGTCTGTTGCTTCGGCTTCAACTCCGCTCGCGATGCTCCTTCTCTGCTCTACACCTCTCCGCGTCTCGTGCACTGAGTTGGGAAGCCGCCATCTGCTGGTGCTCGTGCTCCCCGCGGAGGGATTTTTAAGCAGAGCCTCACGTGGAGTAATCCGGCCTTCCCATTGGCTCTCTGGGTTGCCAGTCAGGTTAATAAAGCAGCTGAAGTGTTGTTATTTTGGAATATGATTAATTTAATCACATTGGGATTATTTTATTCTCCACGCATGTGAAGTGTTTGTTCTCTGACACTAAAAAAAATGTTCATCTGTTTGTCACAACATTTTTGGTAAATATTAACTTGTTTTGGCAGCGCGAGCCAAATAAATATCAGAATTTTGGATATTAAGCGCAGATTTCAACAGATGACAAATTAATTTAGCCTCTAACATTTAGACTAAAACTAAAATTTACTGCTCACCACGATATTTTCATGCTTCAAATTTCTTGTCTGTGCGCGAGTATGATGCAGCTTTCTGGTGTTTTTTGTATAAATCCACCACTTTACGGTTTGACTTTTGGACAGAAGAGACTTTGATGGCCAATAGATGCCAGGTTTGCCTTTAGACTCTCTTTCCCGGTATGGAAGGATTTTTGGATGGGATGGGGAGGACAAGACGCCATCACAGCCTCCAAAAACCCCTGTCTTTAAATGACTGCGGGTAAGAGGATTAGGGCAATAATGCCCTTCTCTTCTTGAAGGGTTTTTAGAAAAGATTTCTTCTCCCGGAGCAAAACCGTTTAGGTAGAGAATTAGGGGCATCCCCATAGCCTTTTAATGGAAAGCTTGCATATTTTGTTGGGAGTCTCTATAAGAGAGATGCTTGGCCCATAGCGGAGTTTTTCTTCTTTTTTCTTATTTTAAAATTCTCTGAACATGTTTCTCACCTTACAGCGAGTCTCAACTACTAACAAAACATTTAACAGATTAAAAAATGTTTACTGGCGCAAAAACCATCAAAGGTTTGGACATTTTAATACGAAGTTTTATATTTTTGAAGCTAAATGAAGCCTAGTGAAATTTTATTGTGAGATTTATTTAGTCTTTCTTGAACTCAGCTCTTAGTTTTCTTTGTAAATGCAAAGTTGACACGAGCTCATCTGAACCTGCGTTAAGAGAAAAAATTCACATAATAGTTCAAGACTTTGCAGATTTTTAAGATGTCGGTAATTTAGAGTTAAAATTCATTTGAAACTAAATTATGGGAGAAGTAAACTAAATGAATAAATAATTTCACCAATATGGTCATATAAAATGGTATAATAAACTCATATTGCATTAAAATATAAATACATAGTGATGTTCTTATATCCAGAATTTTATTTTATTTTTTATTACGTGATTTTTTTATATAAAGGTAGATATTTTGCTGAGTGGTGCCGCCAAACTTTTCTCCACTATGTGTCTTTAAGTGCGCATGGAGCTCGTGCGTCTCTGTGCTTCTGTCGCCTCGCTCTGGGCTCCTATCACTCGGGTTTTCTCCGAGGTCTGAGAAAGAAAGAGGATTAACTTGTGAACCAATGGAAATAAGAACTTAAACGGGAAGTAAATCTGGCAACTGTCTCTTAGTGAGGACCGTCTCTAAAGCAATTAAAGCGAGAAAGAGTTTCTTTTCCACCTAAAGCTCCTGAGAGCGACTAGAGCTGTCCAGCGCATCTGATGGGCTTAAACGCCAAAAAGCAGCTTCCCTTCCGTTGTACACAAACATCCACTGCTAAAAGAAGAGTTGACGAACACAAATAAAAAGAAAAATTATAAAGATTTCCTCTTGGTAAAAAAAATTAACAAGCCAATGAAGGCCGACATTTAATCCCGCACATGTCATTTCATATAGGGACATGTCTCCATCTTTGCTAATTTCTTTTCTATCTGGTGCAAAACATCTATTCGTTTTGTGTAATTGATATCTGAACTAAACCTCTTGTTTTGTTTTTTAATATAAAGAAAATGATCGTTAATGCGCTAAATACCTAATTAATATTCTTAATGGTGTTTCTGCAACTTCATGAATACATAAGGTCCACAGTCCAGCCAGCCTCAGCCTCCCCTGCACCATTCAAGGGTATTTCAGCATCTGTTCATCCCACAGCAATTAATCATTTTGATGTGTGGTTTAAAATCGACTTCTTGCAGGGGACCTTTTTGACAAGAATAACAAAGCAATTTGCCAGGAGCCACCTCTTAGACACCTTATTAGTAGCACTTCTAAAGTGAAATCTACTCTCCCACCCCCACATTCCTTAAAAACATATTAGATAAACGAATTTAAAGACACTAAAACGAATCTGTGCTCTATTGTCAGCACCGCAACCCCATGTCCTCCTGAAATCGCTTTTATTTGTGACAAGATCTCAGAAGCTCCACTGCAAATCGCTCCTCTAAAAGTTTTCAACCTGTCAGTTTCCTCTAAAAGCTGTCTAATTCCCCCTCTTCTTTCTCTCCCTCCATCCCCTCTTTCTCCTTGCCTTCTTTTTTCCCTTGTCTCAATCCTCCTGTCTCATTTCTTTCCCCTGCCTTCTCTCCTCTCTCTGGCCCGGATCCTTCTGCACAAGGGGCCCCATTGTATAGTCTTAATCCAGAGGCAACACAGCTTTAGGGACATGCAGGGATAAAAGGCCCATCAAGCCCACAACTTTATGGGGGCAAATCTCTCCCTAATCCTTCGCTTTATCTAAACAAAAGCCCCTTTGCCTTAATCCACCTATGTGTTGGGGAAAAAAAGGAAAAACTGGAGAGAGTGGCAGAGAATAGGAGGGAAGAGAAAGGAGAAAAACAAGAGATTGTTGGAGGAAGAAAATCTCACACCCTGGGACTGAATCAGGGAAGATCATTCAGCGAGGGTCAAAGTTTCCTGGAAGAGGCAACACTGACAAAATCCTACCTGCAGGAAAGCTGATAGGTCTTCATGTGCATCAGTGAACTGATTTCTTATTTTACCACATAAATATCTGTCAAACATGAATGAAAAATGACAAAATGTGACCTTAAATCAACAGCATGTGGTTTATTTTAGGGTTAATGTGTCAAATATCTGGTAAAATACATTTTTTTCTAGTAAAAAGTAAAGTGAAGATTAAACAGTGACTAAACTGACTAATAAAACTTATGTACAAAATAGGTGAAAAATAGACTTTCTAACTTGTCTTTTAAAATTTAGCTGAATGAATTATTTTTATAGACCACAATGCCTGAGGATCCTTTTAGAAAATGTGACTTTCTTTGTATCATAGGATGGAAAAGTAAGAGAAATGTCTTAAGATTCATATGTAAATGCCATCTCTTCACAGAAAAGGAAAAAAAATATTCCATCTGCAATAATTTACAGAAATAAACAAGTAACAAACTAATAATTTAATTTGTTTTCTCTTTGAATTTCTATATAATACTTTTGAGCAAACATCCAACAACATGACCACATTCAGAAAAAAACATCTAAAAAGACTACCCTAGATAAAATGAAGACTTACTCCATAATCATATTTAATATTCATATTTTGGGCATTCGGGGAGGTTGTGGCTTCAGATAATGTATTCACACAGCCAAATGTTTCATCTGTGAGTAAAAATTGAAACTAAATAGGAGAAATGTGAGTTTTTCATTCTCACCTGTTTTGTCTTCCTACTTCTACCACCATGACTGGACTGATCATGATAGAACTGATTGCTGAGCTACACTTCACAATACATTACACATTACAGAAACAACCCATTTCTGTCCCCAAAAACGAACATTTTGAATCTTACAATGCAAAAACACTAACAATGCATCAAAATACTGTATCATTACTGCGGTTTTTAATATCAAAAGACTGATTTTTAAAAGAAAAGAAAGAGAGTTGTCCATTTATTATATGGAAAAAACCTCACTTTAGTTTTTCAAGATGTTGACATCATGGCATCAAGCATTTAAAGTGTTAAAATAATCTGAATAGTTATTTATTTGACTGTTTCAAGGACTGAAGTTCATTGAGAATTTTGAACAAAAACAAAACAAAAAGGAAAGAATAGGAATCTGTAATGCTAATAGCAGGTGTTTCTGACTTTTTGGCCACTAATGACCTAAAAGAGTTATAAATTACAGCAACCTACAAGATTTAGTTACAATGTTTTCCTTTACAATCATAAGAAGAGACTATTTCAGAGGCATTGCTGGAACTTAATGTCTTTTTCAAGCAGACTTGAAATACACGGAGGAGATTAGAAAATGACCACTCTATCACCTTGTCTGACTAAACAAGACTTTTTTCTGGTCCGTGCTGATGCTGGACGTGGCCTATTTTTCTCAGGATCTTCCTCCAATTAAAGAAATGGGTGCGTGAAGCCGTATTTTAACAGCAATGACTAAGCTAAATCTCCTCTGTATAGCCAGAATCCTTTCACTTCCCCTCAAACATCTGTCATTACTACAGAAAATCCCACTGTATCAGCTCCACTTTGGACAATCAGACCCTAATCTGGAACAGGATTTGTCAGACTGAGAGTCCAGCCTCTAACAGATAGGTGATGCGCTAGATGGATACCTCCAGCATAGGGGATAAATATTGGTGTCACACTTTCTTTTACTCTTAGATTCCTTTCAAACATAATTAATTTTAAGGTTCTTTCTCAAGAGTTTCCAAAAACAGAAATATCGCTTCTGTCATGCCTTGTCACTTTCAGCACATCACTCATAATTTTGCCTCCATTAACATCCTCAATTACCTTCTCCTCTTTGGCTCCATTCCCTCCTAATAGAGCCAACAGAGAACTAATGAAGCAAATAGTTGGGACAATTTAGTCATTAGAGATAATTAAGACAATCCAATGCAATCCAAATCAGACCAGCAGAAAGGGAGAGAAGATGCCCAAACCGAGCATCATTCTCTGCATAGTCAGCCGCTGTGGAGAAAAGGCTTTACACTGGATTGAAGGACTTTTCCCTCTGGTGGTATCACTAGTAATACTTAACCATTATAAGGCTGATCAGCAGCTGGCTGAAGGCGTCTTTCATTCCTTCATGGAAGGATTACACCTGGCCTCAGGAGGAGGAAAATATTTCCTGAAGAGGAAGATGGAGGAGACACACGGCAGCCATGATGCATTCTACAACAATAAAGTATAAATCCTCTTCTTCACAGCGTATTACAGGAATGAACATAAGGGATTGTGTCATTGTTGGCCTATAATCTGGCTTTAAACTCCTTGTTTTACAAATGGACCTCTTTAAAAAGCTCTTTCTTTTTCATGGATCTTTTTTCCCTCTTTCTCTTCATCCTGTATTAACCTGCTGTTTTCTCATCAGCAGTTTTTAATTTTTTTGTTCCTTTGCATGTCATATTTATGGTTGAACATTACTACAATCTCTATTTATAGAACTTGCATTTGTGAAGCAGTCATGTAAGATCGTGTAGAAAAGTATGATATAACGTCACACAAAGTATATAAATCTGCCATCTTTATTAGTTTTATTGGATGTAGAGTGCAGTTCTTTCTCATTAGCTTGGAGAAGTAGTGTGTCACCAAAATGGACCTTTCACATGGCAATATACATGCTTAGATATTATAATTTTCCAAATGCCTTTCCAAGTGTCCTTGCCCTCAAAAGCTAAGGGTAATATCCTATTCTGCTTTGGAAGTGGAGATGGTGGCATTTTTTCTGTTCGTTGAACAGGCAGCCTGCATGAAATAACTCCTGATAGAAATGTTGGAGCTGTCACACCCTCGCATGTCCCCAGTGCTAACTTTACTTAGCCTGAAAAGAGCTTTTGTGGCTGAATTGAGAAAATCCAAAAATGATCCAAAAGTATTGATGGATACCTGGATAAAAATCTGCAGTACACTGTTTTGTTTTTGGATAGAAATAAAGGTGACCTTTTTGATGGCCAGTGTTGGTGTTTTGGTTTTGGGGTTGTGTTGTGGAGTTTTACTTGCCGGCATGTTTAGTTCTGTTTCTGTTTTATTTTGTAGGTTTTGTCCCCTTCTGTTGTGTCCTGTTTCTGCTTCAGGTTTATTAGCTCACCATGTACAGATGTATGCAGGGAACTGTACAGATGTATGCAGGGAACTGTACAGATATGTGTGTAGGGATCTGTACAGATATGTGTAAGGAACTGTATGGATGTGTGTAGGGAACTCTACATATATATGTGGGGAACTGTAAAGGATGTGTGTAGGGAACTTTACAAATATGTGTAGGGAACTGTACAGATGTATGTATGGAACTGTACAGATATGTGTGTAGGGAACTATACAGATGTATGTATGGAACTGTACAGATATGTGTAGGGAACTGTACAGATGTATGTATGGAACTGTACAGATATGTGTAGGGAACTGTACAGATTTATGTATGGAACTGTACAGATATGTGTAGGGAACAGTACAGATGTATGTATGGAACTGTACAGATATATGTAGGGAACTTTACAGCTATGTGTAGGGAACTGTATGGATGTTTGTAGGGAACTGTACAGATGTGTGTAGGGAATTGTACAGATGTATGTAGGGAACTGTACTGCTGTATGTAGGGAACTGTACTGATGTGTGCAGGGAACTGTACTGCTGTATGTAGGGAACTGTACTGATGTGTGCAGGGAACTGTACAGATGTATGTAGGGAACTGTACTGATGTGTGCAGGGAACTGTACCGATGTACGTAGGGAACTGTACTGATGTGTGCAGGGAACTGTACGCCGTTTTAGCAAGGCTTGCTGTACAAACGGCTTTACACGCAGCTGTTTCTCCACATTTGCTGCATCATTGTACAGAAATGTCCCCGTCGCACAAAAACAATGAGCACAGAATGTGTTCTGTAGTGAGAAACGACCCATGGCCTGTCACATTTCATATGAGGTTTCAAAAGCTTTGCAAAATAAATTTACAACTCTTCTGAAAAACAGTAATGCTCTTTTAAATCCTCTTCTGCATAAGACAGCACATCAATACATGGCCTCATCACACTCTCAAAGGGAAGTCCATAATTTGTGCTTCAATGTCCACGTGATCCTCATCTGAAGGACAGCCGTACTCAGTGAGCAAGCTAACCTGGAGGTTACGTTGAGAGAGTAAGTTGCTATGGTTACTTCCATACCCTGATAGTTACATCTGTTTTTGGAACCGAAAGTTGAGGTTAACAACTAACTTATCCTCAAATTCTGGAACAGGGCTCAAGTCATTCTTTCAAGTTATTCTGGCAGCGGTGTCTGTGTGTGTCGGGGGGGAGGGGGGGGGGTGGGGCTGTATTGGGAAAACCTAGCTTGAACTAACACCATCTGTGAATTAAGGCTCAAGTCTACACTAATACATTTCAGCTGCATCTAAACAAGCTAATTCAAAGCTAGGCTTACATAGCCTGGCTATGTAGGACTTGCTGAGGAAGATTGGAAGCCCTGAAGAGCGAATAGCAGTAAATATGAGATGGCTGAAAAAGAGAACAAGAGAAGAGCTGTTGTTTTCTCTGCTGCAGAACAAAAATGTTAATGAAGATGAATGAGGACTTTAAAAGTGTCATCACCAAACACAGCGGCGATGGGAAGCAACATTTCTACAAATTTCATACCAGCATCTGTTACATGTTAAACTGTCCTTTATTTATGTCTCATCTTTTGTGTCATAAATCTTCACATAGGGGTGAATTGTCTCTGTTTGAGATGCTCTGATCCTGCTTAATTTATTAATAACCCAAGAATAAACTCGCATTATACTATTTGTGAATATATTAATGTGTGTGTTTAAAAAATGTGAGCTGTAAATCTTTACTATAGCCAAAAAAGACAGAGGCTACTGATATCCTCTGCCTGAACACCTTACACTAACCGAGGAACTCACCATAAGCAGCATTGGAGGGCGGCCACTAGTGGAAGGAACAGAGGGAGGGAACTCTTCCGGAAAGGTTCCCAGCAGTGTGCAGGAGGAGTATGTAGAAGGTCTTGTTCATTATTTTCTTTTGTAGATGGGTTCAGCTGGTAGCCAACCAGAGGTAGTGCAGGTAAGGTATTTGTGGATTTTGGGAGCTAGATTAATTATTTAAATTAAGGTATTAATTAGTTTTTAAGAAAAACATGTTTGTTTTTCACTTAATTTGATGTTGTGTGTGTATAGTTACGTTTCTTTAGTTGCAATGTCCCTGACTCATTGCTTGATTTTCGAGACAGTGAAAGTGCTGATATGACCACAAGTTTTTTTTCATTTTTTAATTTTATACCATAATGAGTGGTGGGAAAGCAGGAGTCTGTTTCAACCCATCAGACCTTCTTTGATACACAGCTAAGCTAAGCCTGAATGTTAGCCTGCCCACGAGCAGGCTAGTTCAGATGCATACGTTACCATGGTTACTTAGCAGGGATTCAGATAATCCATGTTTGATGGAACCAAACTCTCTTGAATGAGCCAGACTTATCAAATTGAGCCAGGCTTTCTCTTAATCCAGCTTTGTGGAATACCCTCCAGGTGGATCTTCCGGTTTCTGGCAGCAAGTTTCAGCACAGCTGACAACAATCATCTCATTACTATCTCAGTTTATTCACACCGGTCTGACCAGATCGTTGCTTGGTCTTCTGTGGTAACATCAGACCTCTTTACAGCTGTTTCTATTCTTTGTGGATTTCAATCATATGTAAGCCAGTTTGTCCTCTATCCAGCATTCCTTGCTGACTTTCTGCTCCAGTGTCCCAGTTTATTCCAGCCTGCTTGCCTGCTACTGCCACTTGTCCATTTTTCAACATCTGATAAACTGGTCTTTTTGGAAGGTTGTTTATCTGCTGTTTGGTCCTTATCCTCCCATACGCCAGATCCAAATCTGAGCATGAACTAATAAAGAAAGCTGGATTGCCATTGTTAGATACTCTAGTGCGTATTTAACAGTTATATTTAGCCTAATTCAGGGCAACCCAGACACAAGCAGGTTAGGTTGAGGCAGCAGGACTGTTTGCAACCTGCTGTCCTAAAACCATTCTCACTCATTTTACCGCTGTCGACGCCATGCTGCTTTTTGTTTGAGTCGCAGTATTGGCATTACTCCTTCCTCCTCCTCCTCCTCTGCTCCCTTCATTGCCTCTGAAAGGAGTCTTACTGGGCCCAACTGTGTGTGTAACGAGCAGGGCAGGATGGTCACAGTGGGATATGTGATTGTTAGTGTCTGTGTTTACATTTACCTAACTTGTATGTGTTTCTTCTGAGCATGCTGTATTCTTCGAGTGAGCCTCACTGTGAAAGCTGTCTTGAAAATGTATTTGCTGTCAACCATTATTTTTATTTACTCTATACACACAGAGACCAAGACAGACACACCATCATCTCAGCTTAGTGGTCCTCCAGTGCTCTTCCACTGCTGGGAGCACAGGGAGAGGTGGAACAGAAGGCGATTGAAATGTTTGTTCACCTATCTGTCCTTGACATGATCAATTGATCAGCAGGCTAATTTCACGGTCATCACAGAGTCATTATAAGTCCATTCAAGATGGAAATGGATTTCTTTGGTTTCCACTGTGTAAAATGGATGTACAGTAGAAGTATTTTTCTGAAGATATAAAGGTTTTAGTCTGAACCTCAAAAGTTGTAGAATGCAAAATCATCAACATATTTGTTTAATAACACAACATAAACACTCAATTTTACAGATGAACATCCAAAACCACTCTCACTTTGAGCCAGCTCTGTCCTACTGTAGCTTTCCCTGTCAACATTTCAGAGTAATTGTTAATTATGTTTCAATTAAATTGACTTATTTAATGTTTATTTAATGTAAACTATTAAAATGGTTGTTATTATGTAACAACCACTAGTGAAAAGTTTTGTTGACCAGTCAGAGGTCCATTCAGGAGTGAATCAGACTACCTGCTTCATCCACTCACCTAACCCCACCTTCCTTATCCATCCATCCATCCATCCATCCATCCATCCATCCATCCATCCATCCATCCATCCATCCATCCATCCATCCATC
>JBAMHX010000009.1:2760767-2774090 GCA_037177515.1 Pseudomugil tenellus | reverse complement strand
TTTACATGGAGCCGATCTAAAACGTGTCTAATATGGCTCTTTTACATGGAGCCAATCTAAAACGTGTCTAATATGGCTCTTTTACATGGAGCCGATCTAAAACGTGTCTAATATGGCCCTTTTACATGGAGCCAATCTAAAACGTGTCCAATATGGCTCTTTTACATGGAGCCAATCTAAAACGTGTCTAATATGGCTCTTTTACATGGAGCCGATTTAAAACTTGTCTAATATGGCTCTTTTACATGGAGCCAATCTAAAACGTGTCTAATATGGTTCTTTTACATGGAGCCAATCTAAAACGTGTCTAATATGGCTCTTTTACATGGAGCCGATCTAAAACGTGTCTAATATGGCCCTTTTACATGGAGCCAATCTAAAACGTGTCTAATATGGCTCTTTTACATGGAGCCAATCTA
Organism: Pseudomugil tenellus; assembly: GCA_037177515.1. Taxonomy (NCBI): domain Eukaryota; kingdom Metazoa; phylum Chordata; class Actinopteri; order Atheriniformes; family Pseudomugilidae; genus Pseudomugil; species Pseudomugil tenellus. The sequence continues at coordinate 2,773,671 of JBAMHX010000009.1, read as the reverse complement.
AAACATGTCCAATATGGCTCTTTTACATGGAGCCAATCTAAAACTTGTCCAATATGGCTCTTTTACATGGAGCCGATCTAAAACGTGTCTAATATGGCCCTTTTACATGGAGCCAATCTAAAACTTGTCCAATATGGCCCTTTTACATGGAGCCGATGTAAAACGTGTCCAATATGGCTCTTTTACATGGAGCCGATCTAAAACGTGTCTAATATGGCTCTTTTACATGGAGCCAATCTAAAACCATAACGTGATTAACAAGGACAGTTTCTGTCATAAGGGGGCGCTGCATGTCAGAAATGGTAAAATAGCAGGAAAATGGTGGCGTCCATCAGCGGCTCACAGCCGTCTTTCTGAGATTTGTTTCGGTCTCTGCACACACTGCACAAGCCTGCTATATATAACAAGGAACATGTCGCTGTAAGTTGTCTGGTGATAGTCATCTAATCAGCAACACCAGTCACGGTCATCGCTCTCAGGGTTTGGTGCTTGAACAAAACCCTCAGGGTTCCTTCCATTCATCTATGTTTATCTGCGGTGGAGTCACAGGAGGAGCAGCCCACGCAGAGAAGCCCAGACTTCCTTTTCCCTGCAAAAATTTTCAAGCTCCACCCTCGAGGGGATCCCGAGGTGTTCCTAGGTCAGTCGAGAGATGTATTCTCTCCAGCATGTCCTGGGTCTTCCACAGGACCTCCTCCCTGAGCTGCCCTGGATGTGGAGGAGCAGCCCTCCCCAAACGACACAGTTTATCTCTATTTCTAAGGGAGTGACTCTATTCCAGCCACAGAGGACCATGACCTTTTCTTTCCAGACACACAGAACTTTCTGCTCACTCGCTGCTCTCTGGATGCTCCTGACTAAACATCACCATCAGTTTTAACCATCTGGATTGATGAAAGTTTGAAAGGAAGTGCCTTTATCATCATACTAATGTCTAAAAAAGCAGTTTTAGCAACATGGTCCAATATCAGGCTCCTAAATGCATCGTGTTTCCATTACACTTACATTAGCGTGGCCTTTAGATCTACCTAAAAACTATAAAAGCGTGATGTTACAGGTCTTATTTACACGACTGCATATTGTTCCTACTCTGCTCTCTGTGCTGTGCACGGCCTGATGCATATGCACGTGACAAAAGGTGAGACGAAGATGTCCATTCTGCTGTCAGTGTCTGCACGCAGCAGCCTGGTTGCCATGTCAAAAATGCATCTGCTGCAGGATACCATGAGAACATTGTCACGCATCCTAATAAAATGTATTTGGATCCGGCCAGCGCCTGTTGGAACTGACAGAGGTATTGGTATTGTGTTAAGGAGAAAGCTGTAGTTACCAGTGATGCATTGACCACTTGACTGCTCGTCTCCATAACGTTTGTGAGAAGGCGCGTAGAGGAACATGATGGCAAAGACGTACAGATTCCACATCCCGTAGATGCCAGTGAAGAAGGCGCTGTTCACCTGCACCGTGTAGTCTCCCCAGTGCCAGTGGCCTTCGTTCACCTGGTTGACAAACGAGATGGTGTTGGTCATGTGAGAAGGTTCGGTGTTCAGCTACAGCTTCTATAAAATGATCAGTAAAATGTTGGAGATGCTCCAGATGTCGGGACTCACCTGGCTGATGATGAAGAAGATGACTGTGAGAGCAGCACACGCCAGAGTTACCAACATGAGGAATTTAAACCTGAAAATCAGACCCTAAACAGGGATAAAAGGTTATTTTATTAAACACTCTTAAAAGGAGATGTGTTATGAGGGACGACAAAAGCAAAGAAAATATTTTTTCTGCTTGGAAACATTTCGTTTTTGGACCCAAATGTCTGAAAATAAGCTCCACTCATTTAACATCAACCTACAAAGTCTTCCAGCCTCTTTAATTCTGTACAGTCAACTTTCCATGATGATGCATTCACTGTCCTTCAGAAAAGATGAACTTCTTCTGTTTTACTTGAAATGACATGAAAAGCAGGGTCTGCATAGTGGTGTGTTGGTGAGTTGGGACCCTCAATCTTTTATGGAGTACTGAGGAATCTTTCTGATTACTTAATTGTGATACCCAGATAAATTGTTAAATTAAAGCTTGATATATACTCTACCAGAAGCAAAAATTTTCTTCTTGTTCTCGCAAGAACATAAGAGGTTTTTCGATCTGGTTATTCCACACTACAGCGGAGATGCTTCGCCTGCAGCGATGTCTGTTTATGTGCAATGTTTTCTTTCCTATAAAAAAAGAGACTTAACATTGTGCCTGCAACAGGATCAGTCTCTTTAATTTACATTTTACAGATCTTTAGACCTTTTCAACACCTTCATCAGATGCTAATTAAAACTTTCTGTTAAACCAGCAAAACTACAAAAGCAGTAAGTTTCCACTCAAGCTTTTCCACATGAATCACACCGACCTGAAAGTCCGACCCAATGACAAGTTCATTCAGTCAGGTTGAGCTGCAAGATGCCTTAAATAACGTGAATAATAATATTAATAACATTGTGTTGAAAACCAGAAAAGTTCTGGCTCCTCAGAGAGAATGTAACAGGCTTAATTAAGTAATTGTGACATTACTAAATCCTTCCAGTGGCAGATGGACGTTAGACTGTGTTCATAAGATAATTGTTGTCATTAATAAATAAATTAATAATAAAGTGTTATTACGTTAACGTGCCCAGTCCCAATAAATGCAAAATATAGTAATGAAAAGATTAAATCAACATTTATACGGTGAAGAAATTGACAATACATTAAATAAATTAGATAAACTGTATATTAGTGGATAAAATAAAAGTTAGAGAATTTAAAAAAGAAAATAAAAAAGGTGGTTTGTAGCACATTTGCAACATTAGAGGCCGTCGCCATCTCATCTAATCGGCACAGCAGCACCAACCGCTGTTCAAAGAAACAAACATCTGAAATAGAGACCGTATAAGCAAAACGAAGAAAACTTCATTCTAGCAGCGAAAAACTCCTAAGTCCCACTAAACGCATCGCAGCTTTCTGCCTGCCATTGTGAACCACCAGGACCAGTTCAGAGCAGCTGGATCCAACCAGTTCACTCTGTCACAGGAGGATTTCAACATCACACCACAGTAGTTGCACTTCTGGGCATTTAAAGAGAACAAACCAGCAGAAAGTTACTTTACAATTCCAACATGTGCTTCATGGTCACATCTTAATAACAGGAATGTTGACGCACTGTCATCCATGATGTCACGTATCAATGAGACCCCCTGTCACCTGACTGCTTGGTGCTGCCGGGTAGGGCTTAATGTTCATGTTTCATACTAAAATGGCAGAAAGTCGGCGCATTCTGTGTGTGTGTGTGTTTTAAGGATTTTAAAAAAGACCTCAACTTAAAGCTGGTTCCTTCGAACATGAGGCGGCTGCTCGACCACTCCAGCAGGACGCCACACCTGCATTTTATTCTAAACACGCCACGCCTGAACGATTCATCTGCTAGAGATGGCTGAACTCTCCACGTGGGAAACAACAGCTGCTTGTTGTTGCTTCGCTTCATCATGTTCTGTGGACTCCTCAGGTGGGAGTTTCTGCTCCACTTCAATGTGGTGACACGCATAGGTTCAGTGGTACCAAGGGGTCAGAAACAGAACACACAGTCGAGTCCAGAATATATAAAACATGATTAACACCAGAACCAATAGTTTCTGCAGAATCTTTTGTGATCCAACACAGTTTACAACAAGCTTCTGTTGCAGTCTAGCAGCTTTCCAGTCTGTGGCAGTGTTTGTCTCATTTTAACTAAGTCATGTCAAACATATTCAATCAAGAACCAGCGAAAATTGTGTCATACTGAGAACCTCTACAATGAAAACAACACTGACCTCATAGTGAAGACGTCTGGCCTTGGTCATGGCAGGTAGGGACGTCCTCTTGCCGCTGATGTTGCGGAAGACTTGGTAAACCATGAAGCAGAGGAAGAGGAAGTAGAGGCAGGCACAGATCCCTGCGACAATGATGAATGCCATCTAAGGACACCATAGTCAGGGAAGTAATGAGCCAACAGCGAGTGAGAGAACATATGGAGGCCTCAGATAGTCAGGTGTTCTCACTAGTATCTGTCTCATCTGTTCCATCATTTTTCTCGGTAGGCTACTCTCTCAGGTCCACCTTCATACTGTACATCTAATTAGCCAATCACATACATTTATTTATGTAGACATGACTGAAGATGATCTGTGGCAGTTTAAGCTGAGCATCAGAATGAGGAAGAAATGGGATTTAAGTGACTTTCAATGTGGCATTGTTGATCCGAGTGTTTCAGAAACAGCTGATCTACTGCGGGTATCACACACAACCATCTGTAGTGTTTAGATCTGAGAAAGGGAGAAAATATCCAGTCAGCTGCAGTTTGTCTGGACTTAAATGTCTGGCTGATGTTAGAGGGGACTGGGAAGACTGGTTGGAGATGATCATGCTCATTCAAATGGTCGAATCAGAATCCTGAAAAATTGATCCATCCTGACTGGGATCAATGGTTCAGGTGGCGTAATGGTGTGGGGGATTTTTTCATGGTCCAGTTTGGTCCCCTAAGTACCAACATGACATGGTTTAACCACCACAACCTATCTGAGTATTGTTAGTGACCACGTCCATCCCTTTATGAACACAGTGTAACATGATGGAAACTTCCAGCAGGATGATGCATCATGTCACACAGATCATCTCCAACATGAGTTCACTGTACTGGTCACCAGACTTCATTCCAACTGGGGATCTTTAGGATGTGTGGAACACTCACTGCGGATGTGCATCAACTGTGTGACACTATCATGTAAATATGGAGCTAATATTTCTGAGGAATGTTTTCAACACATTGACCCAAAGAATAAAGACAGTTTTGGAGATAAAGGGGGTCCGACCCGCCGCTAGCACGGTGGACCCAAAAAAGTGTTGATATTTTTCAGAGTTAATATCTGTTATACAATAGAGTGGCGGATGAATTGTTGTAAATATCAGATGGATGTTAAAAATCTGAACACCACCTGGATTCAGAAAAATGGGGGGGTTCACCAGATAAACAAGAGTAGAAAACTAGGTGCATATAAACACACCGTCTCAAACCCCTGAGAGATGTTTCACAGGTGGCACCGCTCATTTATTTCTCATCAAATTAGTCTAGAGATTAAATTCTGATTGATGTTGGAGCCAAGAAAAACAGTCACATCTGGCACTTGGCACAGTTTCACTGAAGAAATGCCTCCCGGCACCCCCCTCCCACTGCTGCAAAGGATACAGCCAGCTCAGTTCCAACCTCAGAGGCCCAAATGCTGTAGAACGGATTGGTTAGCTGGACACCTCTGGTGAGAGAAACACAAATAAACAAAAAAAGTTTCCTGTAGCACTGAGGAGAAGATCATTCAAATTATTACAAAACCATGAGGAACTACATAAACCATATTAAAATACATCCTCCAAACAAAAATATACACAGAGTCATCATTTTGGATTTAATTTAGAAAAAATGGAAAATGTAAAATTCAGGTTAAAATCATTTCTCTGCATCCAGAAATGCTAAAATTACTAGAAAAGGATTAAAAACAACTGAGTGTATTAATAAAACTCAGATGGTTTAAATGACTGAAGAACAAAAGGGGAAAAAGACTTTAGCTTTTACAGGAGTAGAGCTGGACAACATCAGCTACATGAGCTACGTGGGAACACTTGCTAACAAAGATATGATCTGCAATAATTAAATCCTAATGCTGATTTGCTTCCAGATCTAACTAACAAAACCTCTCATTCAGACAGCTGCTGCTAGTTAGCGCTACACTTTCATTACTCTTTTCTTCCTCTTTATACAAATCATTCAATCAGCAATATAAACAGGGGTTCCTTTAGACTAAAGGTTTTCCATGTATCCCTGCTCCAACACACCTGAGTCAAATCAATCAGTCATTGTGCAGAAGTTAACTGGCGGCTGGATCCATTGTGAGATCCAATGTGAGTTAGGTACATTAAAACAGGAATACATAGAAAACCTGCAGGACACCCCTGGTCTAAACAATAAGAAAATCTGAATAACTTTGAGATGGTGTTGATGAAAAACCTTCCACCTTTTAACCCCTCCCTCCATGTCCTCCACCACTTCAGACATTAGCTTCTGCACGTAGCATCCAGTAATCTCATTTGTGTGACAAATGTAAGGATTTGGCTCATTTTAAACAAAACAAAGCCAATAACAAAGATTTGTTCAAATTTATTCTTTTGCCAATAACGTAATAAGTTATATTGCTCATGGTTAATCTGCATAATATGGCATCCATTAAAGGGCCCATATTATGCAAAATTGACTTTTATGAGCTTTTAACCTTCTGTAAGTGTTAATTGTACCTTAAAACGATCCCTGAAGAAGTTTTATTTCTCATGCATGTGTTTTTGTAGTTTTATTGCTTTAAAAAGAAGAACGCAGCTTAAGCAGAGCAAACGGCTGACTCCACCGTGCCGGAGACTCCCCCCTCCCCTACCTGAAAACTTTGCCGCACCATCTGCTCCAGAAAGTGTGCATGTGGCTGTGCTGCGCTCTCGTGAACAGACACACATGTAACTGCACACTGACTACTAGGGCTGCACAATTTTGGGTAAAATGAGAATTACAATTTTTTTCCAATATAAATATTTATTGCACAAATCACCAGCACATCAACTTCGCAACAGCTGACACTGAATATAAAAACAATACATGTCCCTTTTTTTCTTTTACCTTCACAACCTTCGAATAATTTTCCGCTGTTCATTTGTTGAGAGAAAGAGGCAGCGCTTGCTTTTATGCAGATGATGTCTCTGATCAAAATGCGGTTGAATCACAGCTTCTTTTTTTTAAAAAATATCATTTCGAATTGAGATTGCATACAAGTGTGAATTGCGAACGTGATTTTTTAACGATTAATTGTGCAGCCCTACTGACTACACACAGCGCCTCTGGGTGATGTGTGTGAGGAGCGAGGAGCAGAGAGCAGGCAGGAGAGATGCAGAGCAAGGTGTTCACAGTTCCGGGTATAAACCTCGTAGTAACAACTGAACGGTAAGGCAAAGTTATTTTATCGTGCATGTTTCAAAATGCATAATATCATTATATGTGCATAGCATAGACTGTGAGACGGCTATTATAGCATAACATGGGACCTTTGACATCTGACGTTCCCATTCCATTCATTATATTGTTGTTCCCCTCCATTTCTACATGAAAGAAGCTGGATTCATCAGCTCTACTTTGGGAAATATTGGTTCAGAGAACATGAGATGTGACTTTCACACATGGATTATTACAGAAATTACAATACAGAAAAACAAATAACAAAATTAAGAAAAAAAAAAGATTTCCCACCTTTCACACATGTCAAAGATGAAGAGGCAGAAGGATCCAAAGACAATGGGTCCAACCTGCTTCCAGTAGATGGAAAACCGGTTCCTCTCCGTTTGATCCTGAAAAAAAAATTTAATGAAAAAAATAGACTTTTAAAAAATATATACAAATCACACATAGTACATGAAGGGTTATTAGATTCCTTTGCAATTCAGAGAAACTCAACCTTAAGCACCTCTGCACGATCAGTGCTACATACATTGCATTTCAGCGTCTTTACTCCTTTGGCAACACTACAGCTATTAACCTGGACATCTTACCCACAGGAGCTTAAAACCCCTTGACTACAAAGCAGATGTTCTTCTTAAATAATTAAAAGGAACATAAAGCAAGAGGACGACATTTGTGATGCCTATATCTAATACAGACAGAGGCTTTCCATATTTTTATTTGTTTGTACAACAAACAATTGGTAATATGATCTACGTAAGAAGAAAACATCAATATCACTTCTCGCTGATTCTGAACTGAAATAAAAACAAGCTGATGAAAGGTCAGGTGCTGAAAAAAACTGTGCAAATCTTAGTGAGCTGATCTTCAAAGACAATCTTTGGTGCAACAAAAGAGCTTAGTGAGCACATGTTGGTGGCTACATAATTGTACTAAGAGCCTGTGTCAACCATGAAACCAGTTACTGCTGACATCAACAATCAACCTGCACCAGAAATTGATCGGTGTCTAAAAGAAACGACAACTTCTTGTTCTACCTTGTCATCATCTCAGATGCGGGTTAGCGATAAATAGGCTAGCAACTAGTTTACTTTGCATGGTGACCTGCTGGATTAAACTCTGCGTCAGCTGATAGTTAAAATGGGCTCGGTTTAGTGTTTAATACACCCAAAGGTGTTTTTGAGCTGCAAACAGTGTAGTATTAGCTGACTGAGATTAAAAGTCCCCATACTGTTGTTAAAATGTGTCTTTTTAAACTTTGTTTTAAAACTGAGATTTTGGTAAAAATATTCAAGTGCCCCCTACCAGGTTTAGTTTTTTGTAATACAGAGGCAAATTAGTGCTCCTCTCACTAGAAAAAAAATCTAAAGATGCCACTGAGAGAGAGTATGTAATCCAGTAGCCACGAGCATACACAAGCTACTAGCTGGCCTTTCTAACGCTAACACCAGCATCCTCTTGATAACAAAGGAAAGAGCATCTCATCCAGGAGATCATCATTTAACTAGTAGTTAGCATCTCCAGTATTAACGTCTGCATTGCTGACATTACGAACACACTGCGTTGTCTGTTATTTAGAAGCAACATCGCCACAAAGAATTCAGTTTGATGGTTTGAAAGAAGCTTGTAAGCAAAGTAGATCTTCACAAAGCCATGCAGAGCAGAGTTTGGAAACCAGCTGTGCAGAGGAGGGATTTGAGATAATCATCCTGTCTGAGGCAGACATAAAGCTTATCAAGTCTCCTGGACAGACAGGAGAAAAGAAGAAAATAAACATCTCCATGACTGCCCCAATCCAAGCCAAACAACAGACGTCTGCTAAGAATGACCTGCAATTTATTTGGGAGATGACGGTCAAGTTCAGGGAAGATTTTGATGACTGGTAGACAGCCTGCAAACATAGTCAGTTGTCCTCTGCCCAGGACCAGTTCTTCAAAGAACTCCACTTCCTGGATAAAAATGGCAACCAGATGAGATGGGTGAAACAAATTTCCCAGAAAAGGATCTAAAATAGGTGTTTGATTTCTAGTTTTCACCAAACTGAGTGATTAAATTGGGATTATGTCAATTATTTTTTCTGACTGACACAAGTACGGAAAAAAACACATCAAAATCTTTTTACCTGGTGCCAAAAACCCTTTTCAGACATAGTAAGCGGGTAATATCCGGACAATTACTACCCGCACTTTGCCCGGACATGCCTAATCAGAAATGCAACATTACCGGACATTACACGATAAATTTCGTTCAGACATAGGCGGTAAATGTTTGGAAATCGGATATGGTGTATCACTGCGTGACAGTGACAACAATGACAACAAAACATATTCAATCAGAATAAAATGTACCTGCTGAGAACGACTCGTTTACTGTCGCGTCAAGACGTCTTTGAGTGCCAATGTCCATTTCCAGCTAGCTTCGTCATCTATTTTGGTCGCTGACCTCGTGGTATTGCAGCTTCATAGTTTTGAGCTTGTTAATCACTTTCTGCTTGGTTTTATTTATCTGGTGTTCCTCCAACTTTGCTTTGATGCTTCATAAACGACAGAATCCTGCGCTGTTCTCTGCACACATTGTTTTATAATTTCATCAGCCTTTGCTGCCACGAGTTCTTTCACTTCTTGTCTCACCAATTGCTTGGAATTTTCATATCTTTTGGTTACTCGCGTTAAGATTGTAGTCTTCCGTGCTTACGTTTTGCAGGAAATGACGTCAACGCTTCACGCGGTAGCATCTGCCCTCCCATCTCTCCCTCCTTCCCCCCTGGTTAAAATCCGCATATTAACCTCCATGTCTGAACAGGATTAGTCTGCCCGGCAATTAAGCGGACATTGTACTAGGTCTTCAAGCAGGTAAAGTCAGGGTCGATCTACCCGTTTAATGTCTGGACTGTACCTTTCACACATGAGGTCAAACAGTCAATGTCCATGTACAGTCCGTGTAACAGAGTAAGTCTGAAAGGGGCTTTATAATGTAGAGCTAGAAAATTGTGTACCTAAGTTTACTTTAAACGAGAACAAAGACATGGCACATACACTGCATTTAGCAGGACTAATGACTTTTACAGATTCATAGGAACTCAGATGCAAAGTGTTTTTGCCAATAAATCTATTTGGTTCCAAGTAAATAGCTGTATTTTATGTTTTATGGTATTTAATAAGGCTATGGGGTTCTGATAGCTGGGTGGGGTACAGTCGCTAAATAAAATATAAAAAATAAGCAGTTTCGAGGCTTCCAGACTGAACTTTAATATCCAGGCAGCTTGTGAGTCAAGTTATTAGAGATCTAGTTACATTGTTTATATGAAGGCAAATGGAGAAGTTGAAGTGATGCAGAACTGCAGGAGCATACTTTTAAACAAACACTTGCTCTTGTTTCTTTTGAAACTGATAATCTTTCTCAGTTCAACACAATACAAAGAGTATTGCAGTGTCGCTGCCAACTTTAGAAACACTGTTTGGATGTGAAGGCAGCAAATGAGCTCACAGTTGGCCTGCTGGACATGACATCCAAAGGATCAAGTTCATATTTCTCTATATTGTTATTAAAAGACCCGAGAACACTGGTTCCTAACAGTCACAAGTCAACTACTGAGCCCACCAAATTCCCTGCAGCACAGAAAGGCCAGGGAATGTAGCCAATGAGGGCCAAGCGGGGCATGTCATGACAAATCACAAAGTTGGTGTGTGTCTTGATCTCCAGCGAACCCCTGGGGTTTGATCGAACCCAGGTTTAGAACCACTGCCCCAGAACATTAACCTCACTCACTAATAATTTTAGATATAACTAGAATATAAAAGTAGAGGCTCCATTTGGACAGATGAACTGTTCTGATGGAGCTACATAAAATCTTTTTGGAAAGTTTCCAATCAGAAAATGATTTTTGTCATGAAGACTTCATTAAAAAATGAGATATATATTATGAGATATATATATATATATTATATATAATTATCATATTATACAATATGATAATTATGAATAACTATGACCAGCAGAAATAAACATGTTTACAGCCTGATACAAAAAAATATTTTAGGTTTAATAGGTCAAGTTTCCTTTTATGACAATTGTGAGGGGGTGAGGGTGTTGTTAATAATTAATCCATTTAGATGTTAGTTAATCTTGAAATTTGGCATAATTAAGAGAATGTCCTTTCGAAAGGTATCAAATATTTGTGGCAGGATGGCAGAATGTAGCACAACTGCAGTTTTTAGCCAGTTAACACTGCATTAGCTTTAGCCCACCTACCTGTGCTAGCAGTTAGCTCAGTTAGCTCTTAGCTACAGGCAGCTCAGAGTTTGATAGATGTCAATCATCCACCTCCACACTCACAGCCCCCTCTGAGCTCCATATTTTGCCTCTGTTTATATACAGTCTATGGTCTTTGCCCATTTTTGTATCTTTCAGAAGTGACAACACACATAACGCAACCAGATGGCCACCGAGAGAACTGCCCAACAAGCTTAAGTTTAGCTCTTCAGAAACCTTCTGCAAGATTTCGTCCATCTTTTGATATACGGTCTGTGTACAAATACGTTTTACTGTTCTCTCTGACCCAGGCTATAATAGTACACGACAAGTGGTTCTTATATAACATTCTTGGTTTAAAAAGGATCTTAAAAAGGTTTAAAAGATATGTCTCCTTAGTTTCCAGAATAAATCCTTCCTAGTCCAGAAAGAGCCTTTTCCCTCCATTTTCTTTGAGAAGAATCCAGTTTTAAAGAATGTATTTATCATTTACAAAGCAGAAAGGATTAAGTCGGAATTAGACTTCTTAGTTACTTTATTTTGTTTCTATTTTTGTTATGTTGGCATCAAAAGATAGAAATCAATTAAACATTAGCACCTACAAAAGGAGGGTCCATCTGACTTCAGACATTTATAGTTATGAAGTGAATTATCATACCAAAAAGACTTATACTTTTTACACCCCTTGCTACGGGATACATGTACATTCTGTGTCTCTGCAGCTTTTAAGGACCAGAACTGGACATTTCCAATGCAAGCTGAGTCTATAGATGAGGGCAGAGACATGCATCCACAGAGGAACACTAATAAGAGCAGCAAGTGCTGCAGAGCACAAAAGAAGTTCACACAGATAACAAGCCTCTCTCTTTTCAACAACCATCAATAAGTCACTAAATGATTATGTTAGACAAACTACGTGTGGAATGGTCAGAACCCACCATGAAAACTAGTAGTCCTGGCTTTATATTTTTAACACTTTATTAAATACACACTATAACGCATTGATTAAGCATTAATAAGTACTGAAATAATCATTTATAAAGCATTTTTATAACTGTAATACTCATTAGTATGTTTTAAGCACAGTTGTACATGTTTTACTCATCATTTATAAGATAACTGATTAAGAACCCTGGGTTTACCATTTATAGATGTTTGTGACATTAATACTCATTAGTATTTACGTGATAAAAACATTTAATTATGTTTTATTCTTCATTAAAAAACTAATTTACAATGTAGGAATTACACTGTTTAGATTTTTAAAATGTGATATTGCATCATTTATAAACCAGTTATAACTTTATTTGTGTTTACAGTGTTAAGCCACGTGCTAACAGGCATGTACTAAATATGTTAGCAAATATTATTTAAAAACCTACAAATTCCCTTTTCAATCAACATCATATAGGCAGTTAATAATGTAGGAATTCAGTACTGTAGGTACATACAAAGCACTTATTTATTAATGTTGTAAGTTCATTTAAAGCGTGCACTCTATGCCTTATAAAGCATTTACTAATGCCTAATGAAACTGTAGAGGAAATTCATGTATTAGCTTAATTACCTTGCTCTTAATGTCTAGCTGAAAGGTTTGACTATAAGGCT
>JBAMHX010000009.1:2738605-2748982 GCA_037177515.1 Pseudomugil tenellus | reverse complement strand
TGATTTAGTGCTTGTGTTGTTCTTATTCTCAGATGTAAGTCGCTTTGGAGAAAAGCGTCTGATAAATGACTGTAATTTAATGTAATATTCCAGCTACAGAGGAGCAGTGTTTCTGTTCTTCTCAGGCAGACAGAACTCTCTTCTCACCGGTTCATCTTTGGCTGCCCCGATTGGACATTACAATCATTTCAAGCTTTGCAACCGGTGGAAATAAATACAACTTTACAGTCAATAACTTTTCATGTTAGTTTATACATTTCTAGTGTTGAAAATTAATTAGTGCAGAATAATCATGACTATTTCTCAGACAACCATACCAAGACAATATCTAACCTTAATATCCCCCTTTACAATGAGAGTACGGTGCAGGACCTTCATCACTGATGACAAAGCTCAAATCTTTGCTAGACCTGAACAGGGGGCAGGGGCTCATCCCTGAACTGGATGGAGCACTTCATGTTTCTTTGCTTTTGAACAAAAGCTTCAGATGTAGAGTTTTCATTTTCATTTTGGTCAGTCATTAGAAAAAGAATTCTCAAACACATTTGCATTTTAAACCAATAACTTCCAAAAAAAAAGGAAAAGAGGAGAAAACCTGGCTTCTCTGCCTACAGACATGTAAATGCCTCGCTTCACACGACTAGAGGAGGAGGTAGTTCTGATCAGAGGCTGAATATCATTCGTCACCAGTGAACCATGTGCAGGTCTGAGGAGGGGGGGCAGAGTGGTTGCAATGAGTTCAGACATGTCTAATGACTGAACTTTAAAAGTTTTTTTCTTTTACATAAATAAGATTACACCAAAATGAAATGATTTGTTTTAGGATGGATTTTTAAGAGTTATGCTGTATTTTATATCCTGATTAAATTTTACATTCTGATACAAAGTGTGAAACACAAACTCCAGTAATTAGATGCCAACCAAGAGACTGCACTGTGTTATTCATGCTATGAAATTTAGGCGAGCTCAGGCTTGACATGCTTTCTATTCCTGGCCAAAAACCATTTGCCCTTGTTTAAAGATGAGTTACAGTAAATCTCAGCTTTCTTTCTCTACCTTAGGAGCGGTAAAGTTGCAGTTGAGCCTCCTCTGTTCAAAGGAATGAGCCATCTCGGTCCACTTGCTGACTGTGTCGTCTCTGTAGCCCAGCCTAACGTCAATGGTAACTATGGCTCCTTCCTCTGAGGAAGAAAGACAGAAAAAAAGGAGAATGACCTTTTAAAATATGAAAGATAGTAACGCGAGACAGGCCAAATTTATTTAGGACATGTCTTACATGAAGAAATCTAATAAGTAAAAGAGACAAGAGAACACATACAGTAATCCAGAAAGTACTTCTGTGTACATAATAAATATACTGAAACAAGAAAGACAGAGCAGAGTTTTCCTCAGTATTCACAGTCTGCATGTTTTAGGTGTTTTCCTGCTCCAACACATCTTATTAAAATGAAGTAGTTATTCTCAACAGCATGTTGACGGTTCTGCACATCCATGTTGCACCAAGACTTAGATTCAGGTGTGCTACAGCAGAAACATCCACAGTCTGTCTACTTAATGTGTTAACATGCTGGTCGGGTAACTGGTTATACATAAACCAATGGAGCCGTGATTTCAGGGGTGTTATAGGGGTGGGATTGAATCAGTAAAATTGGACTCATACAGAACTCTGATCTTGAAGTTTCTGGTTTTTCAGAGGTGTGCAGAACATGTTTTCTGAATGAATAACTTTTAATACTACTCAAACAATAATTTGCATTACTTCCTTCTTCTGGATGCTTTATTGCAGTTGGCAAAAGTTGCTTTATTTTTGGTTCCTGGAAAGTCCATTTGCTTTGAAGCTGACCACAGTTTGCTTCTTTGGTTCGCATCTGAGTGCAGTTTGTGTTCATACAATGCCAAAGGAATCGTATGATCTAAGGAAGTGGACCATGGCCCGCTAAAAACGGACCACACAGCCGCAGCGTGAATGTTTCCTATGATGCTAGGAAATCCCAGAACTATACGGTTGAGAGAAACTCATTTTGTAATTTCTATTCTAAAAGATCTTATTATGCACATGTTATATGTTGACATTTCTCATAAGAATCAATTTATCTTCTAAAATCAGCATTTATACAAGGTTCCTGTCATCTAAAAGATCTGGTCAGACAGTCACATTTACAAAAATGGTTCCAAATAAACGATCCATTTACTTCCTACTTCATTTGAGCTTAAACAAACCCAACGATTCTCCTCCCTAGCCCTCCAGAGCACCTCTTGTATCATTACGAAACAAGCAGGAATGAAGATAAAGAAACCCGGTGGCCTGTGCTGTCAGAAAGGAAAAAAAACTAGAAAGAAAGCGAGTGAGGGAAAAAGGGGACCAGATGAGAGCCGGCAGCAGACTGTCTCTCTAATGTCCGCCGCTCTGCCATTGGTCCAGCCCGACGCCCTCAAATGTCAGCTCACTTCATACAAACATTGCCCTCCAATAAAGCAACCATTGCCACAGCGACTCGGCCATCTTAGCAGCTGTGTTATTACTGGACACCCGCCAAGGAGTGCTTGCAGCCTGGGTGGGGTGGTTAATAAGGACGGTGCTCTTGTCAGAGGACATTGTTAGATACGCTAGCTGAGAAAGGGATGCCTGCAGGACACAATCCGCCTGTGATCAGCACCCACTGGTCACCCACTGGTCTGGTCAAAGAAATCTTAATCCCAGTTAAGTAATTAAAAAGGTGGAGTGTAACAAAATCCCTGGTGAATTCAAATGCACCTCATGGTGCCAGAGAAACCTCATTCTGAGTGTTAAAGTATTATATCTTTTACAGTGATGCTACGTGGAAAAGAATAGAATAATCTGACAGAACCTTATAAAACTAATTAGCTCACACAACAAAATCTTTGGCTTTTTGTCCAAATAAAACTGCCAAAGATGTATGTGACCACAAATGTTATTCCAAAAAAAATGCTGTGTATGGACGGCTATAAAGGAGCTCTGCCTTACTGCTGGCTAATTTAGCAATCATCTTCATCCTGTCTCTTCTCTGAGATCTCCCCAGTGAAAGTCATTCTGATGTTGACTCCTCATCTGTCACTTTCTCCCTCTCTTTCTCTGATAATGCTTTCTTTTCTGAACAGCTATGGTCCTCATTTAAATGTCCAGTTTTTATCTTTGACTGGGTGTGATACAGGTCATAAGCGAAACTCTGCTGTGACATGGGATTTTGCAGGACTTTAAAAGAAAAGAAATACAGCAGTTTCTCAATCTCGAGACACAGCTGTGCAGCAACGATGCCAGTAATATACATAATAATGTCATTGTGCCATCAAACAGATTAGGAATGCAGAGTTTTAGGGTCTACGGTCTGGATTAAGGTGCTTGAACTGCAGGAACATTTACCTACAACACATGCTTTAGGTTTTCTAACATTTATTCTTATCAAGCATTTTAAAAAATTAGGATTAATACTAAAAGTAAGAAAAATAAATCTCTTTTATATCTGTTTAACGCTTTTAGGTAAAAAATGGTATACTGACAATGAGAATATTTCTGGAACTACTTGAATGGTTTTGTGAAAGGGAACACTGCACATGTGATTTACTCTGATGTGGACACAGACATTTTTATGGATTAAAGACAAGGCAGTTTTCTTAGCCTGATCTGACTGAGTTGTGAAGCATGAACCAAACTCAGTCCAGAAGAATTCTGAACCACTCAACCTAACATCTAGCAGACTAGCCTGGAGGAAATGCACCCTAAATTTCACTATATGCGTTACCAAAGACTGCATGTGTGTCATTAGGACACTACAAAGTAACAAGTATGTGCAGAACAACCAGAATTAATTTAGAGGATTGAAAGTTTACATGACAGAGGAATTAATTAATTCAGCTTTAAAAGGAGAATAAACATTAAAAAGGAATTAAAACTCTTATGTAAAAAATGAGGCTTTAGAGAACAATCTTTAAGACACAAACCATTGTTTGCTGTTTCATTCCTGTGAATTGCTCTACTCACCTTAAAAGACCAGAAAACGAGCCTGAGCAGGGAAGGTCAGATAAGACCAAAGACAACGTTGTAACTGCAGTTCAACTTGTAATGTCAATGATTAAACCTGACAATGGATGAATATTTTATAGCTCTACTCACAGTGAACATTTGCAAATGTTTTCCACCAGATTGTGAAACAAAAAATACCAAAGAGAGAAAAACAGGTCCTTCCCCTGTGACATGATGATCCCCACTTACAGTCTTATACAGATGCATCCTGGAGGAGAAACATGAAGCTCATAATGCTGCACAGGTTCTCACCTATCTGGTTGAGCATCTTAAATGCAACTTCAAACTGCAGGATGACCAGCATGAACTGGAACCAGGGGCTCATCTCCTTCTCGCGCATAGGAATGTGGATAGCAAAAACTATGTTGTTGGCCTCTATCCTCTTGGAAATGGCGTCATCAAAGGACCGGAGCTTGTCACACTGGTTCGGACCCCACGGCATAAACCATTTTGTTTCCTGCCCGTTCTTGACTGTGTCCACGCACTTTGTGGCCACGTAGTGTATTGCTGTGGTAGGACTGGGAGCTGGTGAGACAAACCAACATGTTACAGGAGGTATATTAGACTTGTTACTGGAATACTACAGCAAACTGTTCAAACGTCAGTCAAATACCCCCCCCCAAGAACCACACAATACACCTTATAAAATCCAAAAATGATAATTAAGCATGTAAATTAAACTGTGCATGGGGTGACACCAGTTGGAGAAAAACACTCCAAACACTTTGGGAATTACTTTCACGGTCGCTTAAACAAAGTCTGGCAGAGAGTCTCTGTGTTTCTCTAAGTTATGTGGGGGCTGGAGTTTCCAGAAAACTCTCAGGCACCAACAGCACTGTTTAGCCATTAAGATTCATGAGTCTGGCAGGACTAGCAGCTGCAGTCACGACTCACAGGATCTGCCTAACACTTGGGGAAAGAGCCACCATTATCATGAGAACAGGAAAACTCTGGTCTCCTGTTGGGAAAGCTGATTTGAATGACATGAAAGGCCTCAGAGAGGAAGAGTAGCCTCGGGACAAACCTTTCATGTCGAGTTCACCAACTTTCTGATGTTTAGTGACATTATATAACAATGGTTCGAGCCTTTTATAATTCTGTTGGATCAATAGGTTCAATAGGACAGATATCTGTCCGCATTCACAAGTTAATTAGCCAAAATTAAGTTGAGTTGAGTTGGAGTGTGTACACAAATAGACATGGGATTATCATTTCACAACAAAGATGCACCAGACAGTATCTTTTCTGTCATTTCTGAACAGTTTTAAAAGTTTGATTAAAATTTTAAGTAGCTGCACTTTCAATTAGAAAAATACATACAGAAATTATAGCCTATTTTCTAATAGGACCTTGTCTCTGGACAGGGCAGCTTGGTATGGTTAGGTTTGGTGGACCGCAAACAGCGCTCAGACAACTGCTCAAAGGACAATTGTTCAGATCATTAATAGAAAGAGTCAAATTGTTAAGTTTGACTATTATTGAAAAAGTCAAACTTAACTAATTAATCTAAACTAAAGTTAACTTACTAAAATAATCAATTTTCTTAGTAATTAAATGACAGAAACACAACTTTAAAGTGTGAAAGGGAGGTAAAAGTCACACTGCCGACCGGTCACTTCATGGAGAAGGACAAGTCCTTCTTCCTAAAGTGTCGGGACAGCAAAGACTAAGCAACAGAGATAGCAGGAAGCTAGCAGTTAGCCTTGCAGCTGTTTGAAAGCTTGAAATTTGCTCGAGTTTGAAGATTAGCATTTGGAAACATGTTGGTGTTATGGACATGAGAAAAGACAAAACCTGGAAAAGACTTACTTCACATTTAAATTGTTTAAAACCAAAGTAAAATCCAATAATAATATACAAAAATGGCTGGAAGAGAGCGCTACTAATGCTAACACATTCTTCCTGTAAAATTCACAGACTATTTTAAAGACATAATGAAAGACATGTTTGATTTATTGGGTATTGGATTTAAGGTTTGACATTAATAGTGGAGATAAATATGTTTGGTTACACATAATAATAGATACTGAATGGAGCATAAAGGTAGCCACGGAGTAAGAAAAGAAAGCCTACTGGGTACAAGAGATGCATGAAAATCTTGATAAATCATTTAATATTCAAGTCGTAGCAAATCGAAAGAGAATCAATCTGCCATGTACCAAAGATTGTGCTGTTATTGGAGGTCTGCAATATCATAGCGGTGCAATGCTGTCCTTGAATTATCAGCGTTACTGAGAAGTTCCAGACTTTAATTTTTCCTTGTGATGTCAATAAATGACTTTCTCAAAATATCAACATTTCCTCACAGTAACTTATCTGATGCTTAAAAATAATAATAAGACATCCCTAATTTCTACATGGCGTTAAGGTTATACGCATGTGGTTTTTTTTTCTTGTTTTGGGGTTTTTTGTGACCTGAGGAGAAAATACTTTGTTTGGGAGACTTTTCGCACCTGAATGTCTAACACCTATCCTGCTACTAAATACAAGTTGTTGGAAGTCTTTAGAAGTAATCTTTTAATTATACTCTTGTTTGTCTTGCTTCACTTGGTAATTGTAAGAGCCATGGTTAATTAAATTGGGTAAAATATCTCCATCAGTTGGCAGCGCTGAAGGTTTATAAACCAGAACTTGTGTAATCACACAGATCTTTATCACCATCAAGTACATATTTTTAAAATCACGCATTCTGGATTTTTTTTTTCAAACAACTGCTGAATTGATTTGGAAAGTATGAAGTCCGCTAGCATCATCCCCGAATAGACACATAACAGTAATTAACAGATACTTTAAAACATCAGCTAACTTTTTACTACTCAACATGGCGGCATAACAAACAATGCAACGTCACTACAACGCTGAGACAGTAAAACAGAAAAGCTGGGTTTCATTCATGCATCTGGTTTCCACAATTACAGAATTTTATTTAGATAAAACCCTAAAAAATAATATAAAAACAGCCTCCAGTGAATTTTCATTGAAACACAAGGGAAGTCCCATCAATGTAAACTGGAATGTTAATCTTTGGGAGTTGGTGACATGTCCGATGTCATCTAGCACTCAGATCCTGTTTAACCCACAAAAAGCACAACAATGAAGGACCCCCATGTCACGTATGTGCAGTTATACGCTTTTAATTTATTTTGTGTGTTGAAAGAAAAACTGACCAAACATTTATGTCGACTGAGGTTGTCCTGCCTCCCTTATAAACACAACATTGTGCAAATACTTCCTTTTTTTCCCAAATATGCAAAGAAACATTTTTGTGTGCCATCACTAACACAATGTTTTGGGTTTTTTTTTTTTGTTTTTTTGAGGGGGGGGGGTTAGAAATAATTAGCTTTTTCCAAATAAGACCTCTGTCTCAGCAATTTACTACATTAGCAATACTGCGATCTGGTCACTTAACTATTTAAAAATGAGGAGTAGGGAATGTCCTAAATACAATGTAAAGCAAGTAAATATGTGGGGGAACTTAGTTACTGATTGTGTCAACGCTGTTAGGTTTCTTCTGCTAGTTTCTGCTCTGATTGGGACTCGATCGAGTTGGGGGAGCGAGAAGCCAATGAGTTCTTGTTCCTTATTTGAAGCGAGACTGCTTTCACGCTGCATTTCCCAAATGAATCGAACCTTTTGAAACCAATGTTTCATTCTCCACTAGAAGCAGAAAATATGGAGCTTTATCAGATAGTAATGGTCTCGTTGATCAGAACTTGGACCAAACACATCTTCCCCGTGACCCATTTCACCATCCAGAGTCGTATAATATTCCTCACGTTTGTATGTTTTGGTTGTGTTTACCTGCAGAACAACAATACTCTTTGTTTTGTTGTCTGCTTCCTGTATTTAGTCCGCTTGAAAAGACCTGTGTTTGTAGGGAGCAAGTCTGCTTCTATGATCCGAATTAGTATTTAGTACATTCAGTAACATAAAACAAAGCAGATTTTCTACAAGAACAGACTGATTTAAATAGAAAAGGCTGATAAATGTGTCCTTATTGTGTGTGTATGTGTGTGTGTAAAATAGTTCGAGAGTGAAAAAGAGAGAACAAAGATGAGAGACGAAGTCTGCAGTCAGTCGGCTGTATAGCAGAACACACCAGCACCTGGGAATTATGGAATCCTGCGAAACTAGGACAAATTATCTTAAAGGTGTTAAACAGAAATGCAACAACTGCGACAAAAAAACAAAAAACACCATCATACTGGAAGGCTTACCACTGGTACAACATATAGCCAGTTTGTTCTGGTAAAAGCTTTGTTCTAACACACTTTTTATGGATTATGTAAACAGGACAGTGGATATACTCATGTGGGCAAAACAACCTTCAGGACAGACAGACTGCATTTAACTCTCTATGGAGATAATCTGAAAAAAAGAAGTGAAATCCTCGTGTCTTGTATCTGTCGAGCCGTTAGGGGATATGTCTGGTACTTGGGCTTGAGCTGTCGACAGTACTTAAGGGTAACACAAACTCCCAGGGGGGGAAAAAAAGAAGATTCAGATAATGAAAATGATGTATGTCCACAGAAGATATTTCACTGTTTCAGATTTCCAAACCGCAGCACCATACTGTTTGTACCTACAAACTACACATCTAATCTGTTCATTCATAGTAGAGAAAGATGGAATGGATGTCACATTTACACGGTAAGTACTTTGTTCATTCCCAAAGGTCAGCAGGTACGGACTTCAGATTAGGACTAAGGATGTGCAATCTATGTACCTCAGGATTTAAAAATTTTTTTTACAATTCAGGGTCCTAAAATTTCATTAATTAGGAGTTTTTTTTTCCTTTTTTCCCCTCCCTTCACTATGCTGCTTCTTTATACTATTTTATACTCCATTCAGTATCCATTAAATCAAGTAAGCAAACAAATGCATTTCCAAAAACACAAACATGTTTTTCATATTGTCTTTAATTTTTTCCATAAATTTTCAGGAAGAATGTGTTTAAAAAAAAAAAAAAAAACTCTAAACTGGGCTGGAAATTTTGGCTTTAAACAACTTGCATATGTAGCGAGTGTTGTCAAGGTCTTGTCTGTTCTCATCTTCATGAAAACTACAATGTTTCCAAATGCTAGCCTTCAAATCAGATGACTAAATATCATAATCAGTAACAGTAGCTGCAAGGCTAGCCGCTGGCTTCCTGGTATCTATTATTTACACTTTCCCACCCAGATGTTTAAAAGGGACAGACTTCTAGTCCATATTCCTAAAGCTGTGTCCCAATTCAGGGTCTGCACACTTTGAAGTGTGGATTCGTTGGTAACATGTCATGGTGGTGCACCAAGTACAGTCCCAATTTGAAGGCTCCTTAGAACCTACCCTTCAACTGGCTTTATGCACAGCTCCACAACTTCCTGAACTTAGATCAACTCCTTTGTTTCCTTCTTTCATTACTGGACGAACTGATTAATCCAGATGTGTCTGACCATTGCCGTTGTGGTTACTGAGGTCAGACACATCTGGATTAATCAGTTCGTCCAGTAATGAAAGACAGAAAACAAAGGAATTGTTCTAAGTTCTGGAAGTAGTGGACCTGTACATAAATCCAACTCTGTGCTTTCTTTGGCAGCAGTTTAGCTTGTGAGGCTACAAGGAAGGTATCCTATGTGGTTCTTTTTTTGCAAGACAACAGAGAATAAGAAACCATTCAGTGCCAAGAAAATACTTGTAAATGTTTATATACACACACACATATATCTACAAATATATTTATGTATTTAAACTTCAACTTGACTCAAATGAATTTAGCTAGCTTTATCATTCTGCAAGCATCCCGAACCCAGTAAGAGGGCAACATCTATATTTTTTAATCAGCAGATGTAAGTCATAATATCCCGAACAGTGTTGGGGATATTATATACTCCTCTCTACAATCTGGTGTCTTCCTCTCTGCTTTCAGGGAAGCTTGAGTCACCCATCCGCTAAAGAAACCCACACTCAACCCGTCCCAGATTGAAAACTACCAACCAGACTTACTGGTTCCATTCATGCAGTGTCCAGTCAAGTCTTACTGTTCATTCATAACAAACAGTTTGATCCATATCAGTCTGGCTTTAGACAGGGTCGCTTCACTGAGACTGCTCTCCTGTCTGTTACTGCTTTCTTACTGGTTGCCAGTTCCACTGGTCAATCCTCAGTCCTTATTCTACTGGACCTGTCAGCTGCTTTTGATACAGTCAACCATCAGATTCTCCTCTCCACACTCTCTGAGCATCTCAGGTTCTGCCCTCTCATGGTTCACGTCCTACCTTACTGGTAGATCCTTTAAAGTATCCTGGCAAGGTGAAGTGTCCAAATCTCATTTGTTGAACACAGGGGTTCCTCAG
>JBAMHX010000009.1:2687201-2697694 GCA_037177515.1 Pseudomugil tenellus | reverse complement strand
TTCTATTCTTCTGGTGATGGGTGTCATACCTGCAACTTGGAAGTAGTCAACTCATACTGCAAAGCATCCAGATCCCGGATAAGCTGCTCGTCATGCAAGGTCAGGCCAGCGTTTTCCTGCCGCATGCAGCCCACCTTTGTCCTTGCAGAGACAGACTCCATTCCTGTTGAGGCACACTTACACCAGGACACAATAGCTTATAATATTGTGTGTGCCTCAGTAAATGTTTATCATCTTTATGGATACATGTCCTCTCTGTATCACCTTACAGTTGCTGGATTGTAAAGTCAGAGTGCCAGCAACAGCTCTTTTCCCAGCTGTCCGACTGGAAAGTCTCTCCTGGTTCAAACTGAGAAACATCACATTTCTGAGGATCTTGTAAACTGAGAGGTCACAGCCACCATCATGACCTTTTTACTGCCTTATTGAACACCTGGAGGAGAAAAGAAGGATGTCCACAGAGGATCATACTGGAGTGGTAGAAAGATGTATAACTAATTCAGATTGTGTTTATGTAATGGCATAGCTCACCTCAGACATGATCCTTAGTTATTCGCTGATGTTTTCACACATCAGTGACGTGTTTACGTCGATCTTGAGCTGATGTTCATCAATAACCTGTTGAGGTTAGCTTTTAGTCACTTAAGCAACATTTCTAACACGTATCCATAACTGGAAAGTTATAGAAAACAGATAAAATAACGTTACAATCTAAAGCAAACACAATGCTGACAGAAGCAACATGCTAGCGGAGATGTCTTGTCTACATGTAAGCATTCCCACATCAACAGGTGACTAGCTACATAACTGTAGCATTATCGTTGTTTTCAAGAGAAAACAAAATAAAATGCGACCGTTAGCGTTAATGGTGGGATAAAATATTAACTTTGTTGTTTGGAGACTCTGAGACAACAAACCATACATTTGTAACTTCTACTGACAAATCTTTACTTTGTGCGCTTGCGGTAAACGCCAAAGGTATCCACAACGGTTTGTAGGTTTATTCTCCGCCCACATCTGAACAACGTGCTTTCCAATTGGACACGAAGATATAATCTGAGATATGATTGGTGGATGGGGGTTGTCTCTAAACAAAGGCGCGTGTTGTTTGAAGAGGAAATGGACATTCAGAATAATATATTAATCTACTACTACTACTGCTAATATTAAAAATAACACTAACCATACTATCGTTTTATTATATATTTTCCTCAAATCCCTATTAGACAAGTTTAAAGATGCACAAAATTACAATTAAATGTGGGCATAAGATTACATTGTTTTATGGTGAGTTCAGAAATATAATGTAAACTATCATTAAAAAGATAAATATTTATAGGGTTTTTTTTAAAGAAAGTTTTTTATGAAGCTTTTGCTAAAAGTAACCCATCGGCTATGAAGTCTTTGTGTTCCCATGCTGATAAAAATCTTTTGGATTTATTTCCACTATCATGTGATCTTTCATCCGCTTTCCATTTCTTTTATACAATTTAATTTTTTTTTTAGTTTCATTAATATAATAGCATCCTTAAAGTTGCCCACCAATGTTTTCAAGTTACGATTATCTTTAATGCAGCAAACATAAAACAGTCATTGTCCACTTTATCACTTCTACCTAGTTGGTACCAGGCCAGAACTGACGAAATTCTTGGTGTCATACATACGACATGTTGGAAACGTTCCTGATATTTAGTCCAATATTTAAATGAAACATCACAGTTGAGAATACAGTGAACTCATGACGTAAGCAGTTGGAAATGATCTGATTTCTGTCGCAGGATGATGCTGGAAGTATCCATCAGATGTTACAATGTGCTCATAAAGCAATGGACATGATCAGCAGCAACACTCAGGATGTGTATTGAAAGAAATGTCCCTCATCACCAGTCGGTCCGTTCTCTGATGTGACATTATGGTCCGGACAACTGCTGCTCAAAAGATGTTTTATCTTCTTCAGACCATTCTCTGTAAATACTTGGTTCGTGAAAACCTCAGTACATCAGCTGACTTAACCTGAATCCTTCGTCTTCATTTTGATGCTCAGCTTGATCTTTAGCTCCCACCATCGAGCGACTGGCTGGAGGTGTTGATGAGAAATGTTGCAGCTGTTACATGAAGTTATCTTTCTATATTTATTTAACCATAAAGTTTATTTGTATGTGTGTAGTGATCTTTTAGATATTAGTTCACCTCTGTGGTCATAAACCAGCACGACAGCTAAATGATCAGCTTTATTCATACTTAAACAAAAACAGGTTCACAAGTAAGACGTCAACCTATATAAATGTATAAAAATGTATTAGGAAAATCTCAAAAGACAAAACATGAAATGCAAGTTCTTTGGCTACAGAAGTCAGATGAAGGCCAGTGGTAGCAACATGTAGGCTGACACACTGAACATGGAGAAGCTCCACAAAGCGCAGACTACATCCCAACACAAAAGACGCGTCTGTATCAAAAAACGATTGTTCAACCTGATAAAGATCACAAACATCTCCAAAAAGAGATAAGCATACAAACAGAATATTTACCTGTTGCCACAACATACAGCATCTGAACTTTTCCAGTGGTTGTTGTCCGACGACAAAATGAAGAAATTTTGCTTCGTAAAAATAAGGTGGTAGACAATCACGGACATTAAAAGACTGAAGATTAATGAAACAAACTTCCCAGTCTGCAACGCACACAATGCAGTCAAGTTTTGGGTTAAATCCTGAGTAAGCCAAAAGGTGAACTTGCTGTAAAAAAAAAAAAAAAAAAACCTTTTAAAGAACTTTTTATGCTCATCGCAAAGTCCAAACTAACCCAGAAGCACCATAAATATGCTGATGTTTCCAAACACACAACTGATTTGCATATGCAGCAAGGACCTAACTGGGCTTTAACATTCATCCTTTGCATTTCTATCACTATGAAACAAAAAGTCATTTTTATTCAGTTTCAAATCAGAGTGTTTAAAGAAACTATTCCTGGGAGGAAATAAAAGGAACTTATCATATGTTAGAAATGCAGTCTCTGCTAAACTTTAATCAGTTTAAAAATGAGACAATGGCAAAATAAACAGACTGATATGTTCAGGTAAATCCAGAAATAATGTAACGAAGAAATAAGGGGGATAATAATTGTAGAACAGTTTTATATAAAATAAACATCTGCAGCAGCACACTCTTTTGTTGTGAGCTCCTCGCCTAATGCTCACATACAAGCTGAGCAGGAAGGTAGGCCCGCCAAAAGGCAACAAGAGGTACTAGTAGCTGGGATAAGCGAGAGAGGGGACATGACGTAAAATGTTTTTATTCAGCAGTCTGTAAAAAGAGGAAAAAAAAGTTTTTTTTTGTTTAAACTTGTTCGTTTTTATAAGCCGCACTATTAAACTCCCCCACTTTCTCTTATCCTGGAAGATTCACCATTACCCGACTGCGAGGTCAGGGATTAAAACAATTTAAAAAAAAACAAAGTCTTTAAAGAAAAAAAAACGCAATACTGGATTAAAAATAAACCACAATAGCATTACAGAAAGCCTACTGGTTCCGGTCAATTATTTACACTTAAATAAGCAGAGTTTATTTAGGTGCAACGTGAATACTGGTGTGGTTTCATCCACTTAACACATGTGAGATAATAGACACACTGAACCAGTAGGCTTCACAGAAAGCTTAACAGGCTCGTCTAAACTAAACAAGGCAGGTAACTCACTTAATGCTGTAAATAAAAAGGCCTATGAGGCAGTGACTCCTTCCCACTCCACCAAATACTGCACCTTGCCATCAAGGGTGACCCGTCGGGCCAAGACTTTGTACTTCTCGCCGCAGGCCAGACGCCCCGCTGCTCCGAAGTAAGTGCTAATAGAGTTTTTGAGATGCGAGAGCTGACTGGTGGGGTCCATGCCGTGAACTATGTCTGCAGAGTGAAGTCCTGGGAGGGCACTGAGCATCTCTGTGTGTGGAAGGATCTCTGGGTTGGGGGGCTGCAGAGCCCGCGGTGGACGCCCACGTTTTCGTTTTAGAGGTGGAGCGGAAGCAGGCATGTTGCAGGCTGATGTTTGCATCCTACTGGAACTACAGAGGCTGGCAGGAAAATAAAACAGTTAATGTTCAATGCAAACTGATTCTAATGTTTTCAGGTTTTTTAAGCAATGTGAGTTTATATGTAAAAGAAAAAAAGCCACCTTTCACGCAAAAATGCTGTAAAAATATACACACGCAAAATATAGTTCAAGTTACATCCCCATAACAAAATGCATCCCGATAAAGACATCAGGACCTGAAATTCATTATGCGTACAATAAAATCAATTTTCGCAATTTTCGCAACATGCTTCTGTTTCACCTGGACTGTCTTGAAATGCTAGTTGAGGTAGTTTCTGAGGTGCTGAGCGCTCCGATGGATTCCATGTCTGACGTTTGGGAAAACAGAGATCTGTCACTCCTGGTGCAGGAAAAAAAAAAAACGGAGATTAGAAACCCCAAAAAAAATGGGGCAGGAATGAAAACAATGTACTAATTGTAGCTTTTCTGTAAAACATCTGCAACATGCAGTAATGACATGATTAAATGAATACAGATAGAATAACTAAAGGTCATTTAGGGAGACAAGCAGCAGTGCAGAAAAAGAAAACCAAACTTTGGTCGTCATTAGAGTTTTGAATGTTTTAAATAAACAACAAAACTATTTAACTGCATTTTCTGTGGAGTTTCAGATGCTCCTGTGACCTTCATGGAAAATAAAAGCTTCATTGATTTCAATTACAATTTTCCAGCATTTTTAAACACCAGAATTTGCTTTAGGAGAAGAACAGGAACATTTGGCATTTTTACTGGATTCCTCTGGATTAAACTGGTTTCCAGTTGTAGGCAGATGCAAGAGATGTATATCTATATATCTATATATATATTTATTTTAAACAGCTTGTACTATGATATTATATCATTAATGGTTAAATTTGTAAAGTTAAAAAATGAAACTAAATCTTAAAATAGTGATTTAAAAAATATACATGGTTGATGTTTTATAGGTTTACTTTTGTGCATCTTTTGTACAAAGATCCCTTAAAGTTGTTAAATTTTAAGAAAAATATAAGTGTTAACTTACAATTAAATCATTTTACTCCTTTAATGCTCCATCCAGTCTACAGGCAATAATCCGACATGTGGAAGCTGCCAGTAAAGTACCAGTGGAACACAGATGAACACATCCTGCACTTACTTGGAGGTGAAATGATCCAATGCATGGGGCTCCAGTGAGAGGGGCTTTCTCGTTTCCTGCCACAGGAAAGGAAAGATTATTAACACTTTAATGTTTAACTGTTCCACAAACACAATCACTCATGCACACACACAACATCTCAAAACAAAAGTGGCTACACCCAACTCACACCTGTTAAAGTAAACACACACACACCTGGGACAAGAGCTCAGTGGAGCGTTGTTGTTTAGCCAGAGACTCCAGAGAACGCGCTCCTTGCTTCCTCTTTTTCTTCTTCTTTGCATCGTTGTTCAGACTTCTGGAATTTACAGAGCAAAAAGTATCACAAATGTTACAACTGATGATAATGGGGGATAAATTAAGCCCTTTTTAGACATAATAACCGGGTAGAATCCGGACATTTACTACCCGCACTTTACCCGGACATGCAACTTACACGGAGATTACACACTAAACTGTGTTCACACATAGGCGGTAAATGTCTGTAAGACTGTCATCCTGGAAACCAGATATTATGTATCATTATGCGACAGTGACAATAAAACATATTAGATCAGAATTAACCTGAATTTACACACACACACACACACACCATCCACCCCGTCACATATGAGTAACATAAGACAGCAACACCTGCCAGATTCAGTGTTGTCGGAGTTTTGAGCTTCCTGCCCGTATCGTCCACCATCAACAGGAGTTTTAACTCAACCGCGACAGACTTCATGGCGCCGGTCATTTAGTTCTGTTCACCTGGGTTTCTTTTGGGTCGCTTGTTCTCCCTGCATCCTAATTTTCTTTTCTAGTCCCTCAAATCTTTTTGCACTTGATTTTTTTCCCTCCTTGTTTACATTTTGTTGGAAATGACGTCATCGCTTTGCGCGGTAGCATCTGCCCTCCCATCTCCCCCTCCCTCCCCCAGGTAAATGTCCGCACATTACCAGGTGTCCTGTTCGGACAAGCAGGTTAATCAAGCAGACATTGTACCGGGTAGCTCTGGCCTGTAGCTTTCAGACATGAGGGATGAAAAGTTAATGTTTGAAAGGGACTTTAGTTTAATATCGCATGTAATGAAAGGAGATAAAAATTTTATTTACTCCGTTTAGGTTTTGGAACAAGTTAAAATTTTGACATTAGTATAAAAACAAGCTGATAGGAAGAGAGGAATGTAATCAACCATTGTGGCATGTGAAAAATCTCCCAGCATGGTTGCATGTGGTTTCTAAACACAGCAAACCATTTACAACATTTCCTAAATCATGTGATAATTAAGGGACAGTGTTCCATTGTCTCTACAACATAGCAGTATCTTCCTTCCAGACTACCAGATATTGCTTACCTTATGCCAGACATGGCTTTAGTGGACTTGCATCCCTTGATGGCCATTTCTTGCGCAGCCTTCTTCATGACGCTGTTAGCTGGTTCTTCGAAGTTGGGGTTAGCAGGAGGAAAACGAACCCTTAAGCCAAACAAATGTTTCTTTTTCTTCACTTCCTTCCCAGACATGAACCTGGAGAATTTGAGATGAAAGGTTATGAGTGAGTCAGAAATGCAGAAAGAGAATCGTGGGGGTGATGAGAGATTGGAGGTCATGAGGATTAGAAATGAGGGATCCACTTACAAGCAGTTATTGTTGTTTAAGGCCTGTTGAACATGTTTATATCGTTCAGCTATTGGCGTGTTGGCGAGCTATGGACACGGAGAGAGCGGATCAATAGAAAACCCAATATTACATGGATGCAATATGCGTCTACAGGGAGGGATTTATCATTTAAACACAATTAAAACTGGAGAAGAAAGCGTGTTTGTCCTGGGAGTCACCGAAACTAAACAACCATTTACAACATAGAGTTTAATATGAAAAGGGTCTCACCTCTCCAAGCTGCAGCAGCTCCCAGTTTTTATTAATGTAAGTCATTAAAACCATCTCTGAGTCAAAATACTTCTTGTTGTGAATCACACTCAAGTTGTAAAGGCTGAGGTGGGTGATGTCCTTCCTGAAAGATTTATATACAAAACACTTTTTGTAAGCCTGTTTTCAAAAACACATTTTATACTTTTTTAACTTGGACAAAAGAAGTTGTAGCTTTCAGTCCTTAAAACCCCAGAGATTCCACTCCAAACTGTTTACCACACATCATACAAACCTTTAACACTTTAAAAAGGTCCCATATTATGCAAACTCAACCTTTATGAGCTGTAACCTTCCCCACCTTCAAACAATACCTGAAGTAGTTTTGTCAGCCATGTGTTTTGTAGCTTTATTGCTTTGAAAAGAATGGTGCGGTTTAGGCAAGTGTGCATGTCGCTGCTGCCGTCTAGTCAACAGACAGACCCCCCCATAGGCCTGTCCCAATAAGCAATAAGTCAATTAATGGTGTGATAAGAGAAAGAGCGCAATAAGTTTAGTTTTTCTCTGTCTTTACTGGATTGCAATACGTTTCACTGCGGTGCATCATAGTGCATGAAGGCAATTCAAAGGCAGCGATGCCTTTTTTTACAACGTTGTCTACAAGACGGCGCATTCATTCAGTTTTACTCTGCCACCTTAAATAAAACACAAGTCCTTATATGAGCATAAACTATGTAACTGCTGACTGGACCCTGAACTGCAAGTGTTTGAAGACCAGATATGTTCCAGATAACCACCTTGCTGAAACCCTCGTAGACCAAAAACTAGTTGCAGATCAAGATAAATGTTCTTTAGAAATTAATGTTTATTATTAAAAGAGTGCAGTTTGCATTATTACTGCGTTATAATTATGTTAGTTGAAAATGATATAAAAATAACAAGCGCTTAGCGCAATATTATCATTTATCACAATAATTTCTGTGACAATTAATTGCCAGCAAAATTTGTTATCGTGACAGGTCTACCCCCCCGCACGCCGACAGACGGCGCCTCTCTCGCTGCTCAGTGGGGCAGATGAGCGAGAGGAGCTGAGAGCAGGGCCGAGTGAGCCGTTCAGTTCCGGGTAGAGAGGGCGCAGCAAGAAATGAGTGGTATGGAAAAACATTGCGCATGCTGTAAAACGCATTACATCATAATAAACATGAAGAGGATAGACTGTAAATTGTAAATATAGCAAAATATGGGACCTTTAAACAACCACAGCTGAAACAAAGTGCAGCATGAAACAACATGAAAAGAAAGAACCAGAATCGCACACACCAATTAAAAACTAATAAGATCAAATAAACTGCTGAAGTTGAAAGCTATCCGTTTACAGGGCAAGTGGTATCTTTTATCAGTGGATCTCTTAAATAACAACTTAGTGGTTTGTAGAATTACGTGGTTTGGTCCAGCCAATAAACTACAATCAAGCTCATCACAGTTGGGATTACCGTCCCATGTGACGCCAAACTAAGAGAGAGAAATGCAGTTCTGCTACAAGCTACAAAACTAATCATGGCGAGTTTATGAAACTCACATCTCACGGGTAAGAAGTAGTGATAAATAATGACATGTTGTCAAATCTGTAAACATTTAACAGAGACACCATATTGGATTATATTCACATAACAGGAAAAAAACAAATGTTTTTTCTCTTTAAACTAAACAACCATAACTTCAGATAGTGTTACAATCTTAATGCTTTTAGGACATTCTACAATCATTTATTAAGAAATATAACCCACTTATAGAAACAATATAGCTGAAAATGGTAAGTGTGTGACATTTTGTATAAAAAGGACAGATTATTGTCCAGACCAATAATCTGTTCAGATAAAAAGCATTTTGACACATATTGGCATCAATCCTTTTGTTTAATCCAACGGCTGATAAGAGATAAAGTGAAAACTGTTGGCTGTGATGCATTCATGCTTCTCGGTGTCCAGACACTACTCTGTCTTCAACATAGTCCCACCCACAGCACCAACTGGTTTACCACGCACTGCACATAACAGCCAATCCCAGTAAAAGCTGTGGGAATGCACAGTGCTCACATTGAGGAGAGACATGTCGAAGAAACTTAAGATGGCAAATTCTCCCAAAAGTAATTAGCAGCTAAGTCTTCTATAATTTACAACTACTTGTAACATTACTGAGCCCAACCACATTACTGTATATGAACATACGTGGCAGCTCAGCTCACCTGCAGTCTGTTTATCACTTGGAACAAAGTTGCTGATAATACTAATATTAAAATAGTCTGATAGTATAAGTACGTATCTATGGGTTTGAAAAGACGTAACGTGA
The DNA here is from genome assembly GCA_037177515.1 of Pseudomugil tenellus. Taxonomy (NCBI): domain Eukaryota; kingdom Metazoa; phylum Chordata; class Actinopteri; order Atheriniformes; family Pseudomugilidae; genus Pseudomugil; species Pseudomugil tenellus. The sequence continues at coordinate 2,688,292 of JBAMHX010000009.1, read as the reverse complement.
TAAAAGGAGGAGCTTAACGCCAAACGTTTGCCTACGTGTCAGGTTCATTTTGTTTAGCCTCACCTGTGTTTCGGCTATAAACACATTAAAAATCACCTACCAGGTGAGAGGCAGTCGGTCGAGGAATTCTGGCCCACCGGTGCAAACTGAACAGATAAACACATAAAACCTGAGGAAGAAAAGAAAGCACCTGATCAGCTGCTTTGTTAAACAACATGAGGGAAACAGCAGCAGCTCATGTCTGAATCAAACGTGAAAATTTATTTCCAAGTTGTTTCTAAACTTTGCAAGTACTTATGTATTCAACTAAATTCAAACCTGCAAGAATTATTTGGCTTCATTTTAATTAATCAGAGCCAGACACCATCGTGTTTCTCTCCTAAAAACATTGTTATGTCATTTATTCTGTAATGCACTGCTTGGTGGCTGCAAACTGTAGCAGTTCTGTCTTAACGGTTGTGTTTATTGTAATATAAGCATCTTTTTTAAAACATGAGCTTTCAATTCGAGTTGTTTAAGAAGACTTTTCACGCTGGTATGAAGCTGTGCTATACAGGAGATTTTCTGCATAGTCTTTCTGCTCTTTTAAGACTTATGATGAGTCTCCATGGCAACGAGACTTATTTACCACCAAGATCAACTGATAATTCTCTCCAAATTTAAGATTATCAGTGTAATAACAATATTAATCTTGATGTAGATGAAAAGAAAGAGAAGAAGATGCAGGGCAGGGTGAGGCGGACAGATAACGGTGGAGATTTAAACCGTTTCTTCCAAATGTTGTGATGGGTAACGTTTGCTCGCTAGCTAACAAAACTGACGAGCTCCAGGTGCTAACTGAACATATCCCAGACTGTAATGCGTCTGTACGCGGCTTCAAGACGGTCCATGCAGACCGCAATAAACAACTCAGTGGTAAACTAAAGGGAGGTGGAGTTGCAGTACTGGTTAACCAGCATTGGTATCATTCTGGACATGTTAGTGTTAAAGAGAAGATCTGCACAAGAGACATGGAACTGCTAGCTGAAATGAGGCTACATGCTAGCTGAAATGAGGCTACATGCTAGCTGAAATGAGGCTACATGCTAGCT
>JBAMHX010000009.1:2648992-2660022 GCA_037177515.1 Pseudomugil tenellus | reverse complement strand
GTAAATATGATCCCGATACGTAAATATGATCCCGATATGTAGATACGATCCCGATACGTTAATAGAATCCCGATACATAAAGATGGATCAGTGTAAAACACTGCAACTTTTGCAAAACCACAAATGAAATGATTTGGATTGGATTCAGGATTTAGTTTTCAATATTAAACAATATAAAATGCTGATTTAGAGCCCCTCTACAGTCGCCCCTAGCAACAGCTGATTCAGCATCCGTCTTGCATCTTCTTCTTTGAACTTTTCTCTGCCAGTAAATCTGTTTAGGCTTGTTTTACCTCTTGCTCTCTCTCTTTCTTTCTTTTCCTCTCTGACAGTGTCCTCTTCTATGTCTTTGATGACTCAGCCATAGTGCACGTTTAAAAGAGCCTGTGTTTACATCCTGTTGCTGTTGTGTTGCCATAAAATGACACTCAGCTATAACATGATGCTCCAGGCTGGAACCCAAAGTTGTGACATGTGGGTTCTGCTTTCAATTCAATTCAGCTTTATTTGTATAACGCCATTTTACGACAATGTTGTCTCAGGGCGCTTCATAGAGATCAATTTGAGTCAATTCATAAAAAATAATCCCATTCTGAGCTGCATGAGGCGACAGTGGGAAGGAAAACTCCTTTTTAACAGGAAGGTAAAACCTCCAGCAGAACCTTTGAGACACTGTAGGACAACGACCACTTCAGGAATGTACACAATGAATGTGACCGCCCAGTCAGAACCAGTCAGAACCAGTCAGAAATACACAATCAGATCGATTCACAAAAAGCAGCTTATGTGTAGTGGACGATATTACTCTGCAGCTTGTGAAGGATTCTTCTCTGGACAATCAGCTGCAGATCGATCCACACAAGCAGAACATCTGGATAAGTTTGTTCGGTTTCTGGTTCTGGTTCTGCTCCCCCACCAGGTGCTGCTAAGCAAATCCAACCACAGACTGACAGAAGATACGAAACCTCTTAGTGCATTGAAGGATCTCAGCTTCCTGCGGAAGCACAGTTCCTTTCTTCCAGATGTTTCATATCCAGACTAATCTGTTCAAACCCTCTGACTGCTCCACCTTTTCTCCCAACGTGTACACAGTGCTTTGTTTACTCCTGCAACGTCTAAAATCAACAACCATGCTGATAAAATACCAGCATCTCCGATGCGCCATAAATGCAACTGGTTGTTGATGTGTCCACCTGGAACTTATGGATCTATGTAGGGATGTGACGGTACCATACACGGACCATAAACATGTATGATCCTGGCCTGCTCATGTTGGATAAATACACATTTATTTAGTACTTTTTTAAAGTTTTGTTTCAGTACAGACAGAATGAGAAACATTTTCCAACAGGTTGATAAATGATAGCCCTGCATTACAAACCAGTGACCAAGCTCCCACTTTAAGTGGAATTAAAAACTACTTCTGTTGTCAAAAAGAAGCACAACAAAATCAGGGGGGTGTTCTTTTTTACAGTCATGGTGACAGAATGAATTATTTTAAACCATCAAACGGACCAAAACCAACAGTGCACTACTTTTAGTCTTATTTTTTCTGTTTTACTACAGTCCCTGAACTCAACAGTGTCAAATATATAAACATTTTTTAAAAAAGACTAAATCATTTGCTACAGCAGCTGCGCTTGACAGTAAATTTAGTTTCTTTGTGGTATTTTGTGAAGATATTCAAGACTCAAATCCAACTAAAACAAGTTCAGATTGGTGAAAATTTACCAGAAAATGCTCATTTTAATTTATTAAAACTGCATTTAGACCGATTCTTTGGGGTACAGTTGAAGAGTCAGGATCCAGCCACACTCGCAACGCTGAGATGTGGGACTCTGCAAACTTCTACTTCACCTAATGTGTTATACATTTCAGAGGATTTATTACAAATAACTATAAAATAGTACTTTATAAAGTGGTTGAAAGATGAAATCCCAGTTCCTACAGCCATGACAATAATGAAATGTTGCTTTGAATGTTGTTGCTGGAAGGAATTATGTGACATGTATGTTTTTATGTCTCATGCTGAAAGATGAAGCGAATGAGCTCAGATCTCATCACTGCAGTGGAAAACATTTCCAAGTAAAACAGATTATCCAACTGCGATCTTTGGAATTCCAAGATGATGATCCTGTTTTCACAGAACTGTACGAGGATCAGCTTCAAGATGGACGAGGAAGTCACGTGTACTGTTACAGTGTTGTATCACTTTACTGGGTATTTAAAACCCATCATTTCACTGCTGCATTAATGACACAAATTAATATTCTTCACTTTGTGAATGTTAGCGACTTGTATGTCACTGCGAAGAGAATCTGCACTATTATATAATTATTATTATTTGGATTTGACATCGGAGTGCTGTCAGTGGAAATATTCATGAATGTTTACCCCATGATCACATCCAATGCTGTACAAAGTGTTTTCCACCATCATCTTCCATGAATTTCTCACCTTGATCTGTTTAAACACTTAAATGAAGACAGACGTGACCTTTACAAGCATGTCCAGCTTCTGGTCTCTGCTGTCATTTGGAAAAAGTATTAAATGTTTACTGGATGAAGAAAACCAGCATGACTTTGCACAATTAAACGGTGCAACACCTAAACCCGACTGGAAACGTGTAATCTTTTTAAAAACTGAGATTTAATATTATTAGCAGGGTATGTATTTCTCCCCATGGGCAATAGAAAATACTGGATATACTGTAAAAACACGCACATACATAGAAGGACGCATCCTGTTGGCATCACAATCTGCTGCTTCTCCTTATATGAGGGATTTTGGGTACTTGAAAGACAATATTTTCATAAAATGTGGATATAAATCAGAGTAAAACTCCAATATATCTAAATGTAGATTCACTGTTGTGCTAAAATTATTTTCAACACTGAGTTTTGAAGAAATAGCTGGTAACAGAAGTGAGTACACGTTACCTGATGGCTTCTGTTTATAAAAAGATTAGCAACGATAGTGTCACGTAGCGCGGTGGCCTCGCAGCAAGGTTGCTGGTTCAAGCCTCAACTCTTGCATGGGTTCTACCCGGCGCCTTGGGGATAAACTGATTGGAGACGCTAAATTGCCCGTAGGGGTGTGTGTGGGTGTGTGTAAGGTACTGGCGACCTGTCCAGCGTCTATCCTGCATCTCGCCCTGTCAGCTGGGATTGGCTCCAGCCCCCCGTGACCCCGTTCAGGGAAAAAACGGTGGTTTCAGAGCCGGTCTCTCCAGGGAAAGAAGCCAAATCCTCCGCATCATATCCAGATGTTGGCTTCAGTAAACAGTTTCTGCTGAGGATGGAGAAGCAGGTAATGATCTGATCAGATGCTGGTTACTTATGGTGGTCTGTGTGGAGGCATCTTCCAAAGCTGGATCATAAGACCAAATATTTAATCTACCAAGTTTGCTGAAGACCACAAGTCCATCATGATGTACTGGAACCAGTTGGTTCTCCACTGTCTCTGCAGGTTGTCCATGTATCCCGTTTCAACGCATCTAGCTTCCAATAAATGGATCCAGCAGCCAATTAAGTTCGGGACAATTGTTGGAGCAGGAATATATGAAAAATGTGCAGGATTGTGGTCCTTAAGGACTGGAGCTGGACATTAGTTTAGTGGATCTCCACTGAAGCAGCAAAATAATTAAGTCTTGGTAACGGTAGCATGATGGTCTGAGGCTGCATGAGCGCGACTTCACCGAGAAGCTGATGAGGGAACAGCCCGTTTCCTGAACTTAAATTAGGATCTGTGGCGCGTCTATCCAGGTGGAGGCGCAAAAAGGTGGAATCATCGCCTGTGTTATAAAGCACGTGGCTACGATATGCAAATAAATTATATTAATAAAGTATATTCATATGATACGGCTTTTTATATGGATAAATTAAAATACCCGATTAAAAAACAAACACGAGACAAACGCTTGGCTAAATAAAAAGGGATGCACAAGGTTGAGTTTGATATAAATTTATTAGCATGTGATGGGTGCTGCATTCCTGCGGAGCCCCTAACCCTCCCCTGCTTCTTGTTCTTGCGCTCGTAAGAAGCTGGCCTTCTTCTGGGCGATGCGGTCCTTCCTCTGTGCCAGGGACAACTTGGCGCGATTCCACCTGCCAGGAAAGAGACAGACAACTCCATTAGCATTCTCTACATCAACTCCCAGCTCCGCACTGGGATTTTACCAGTCACAACTCTGTTTTGATCAAATGCAGAAACCCACCTCTTCTTCTTGACGTCTTTTTTCGGTTTCTTTTCGTGTACGGGGTTGTTTCTGATGGCAGCGTGTGCTTTTTTATACATTTCTTCCACCTAAAAGCAGAAGTGAAATAATGAGCACCAAGTTTGTGTGCGAATTCGGACGCGTGGTGCTTTGTTCGGCTTCTCTCAGACCCGTCTTGAAAGGACAGTAAACATCAGCCAATGCAAATGAAGGACCAACTACATTTTGCTCAGCGTGCTTTAGATCATCACAGAGAAGCAGAAAAACTCCAACACGTGATTCACAGATTAAACTACACAAGGCTACGGGACTAACTGGTTGTACTGGTGTGTTAAGCTTCCTCGCTTTAATGTGGGTGCAGCAGATTTTTTGGGGGCCAATCTTTTGAAGCATTTTATTTTACTAGAAAATTTCGGAATAAATTTTGATAAGTGCCATGCAGCGGTCCGCATCCCATTGCGGGATAATACACCTACTGTATCGTACATGGTGTCTATGAAGGAGACTACATCCCTCAGCTTTAGGAGGAGGAGTAGTGAGTGGAACTCAGGAGGGAAGAAGAATAAAATATAATAAATAAATGGGAGAGTGTAGCAGCATGGCTCTCATTAATATGCTTTAAAGATGATTTTGGATCATTACAGACATTAATGGTTGTTTGGTGTGAACAATAATGATGTTCAGAAAGTTTATTTAAAGCATAAATGTCATGTGGAAAGAAAAGAAGCAACTTCAAATTCAGCTTTTCTGAGCTGACTGAACATTTCAGAGAGAAATGGCTCATGAGGTTGAGCAGCTTCTGAAAAATATACGGATATATACGGATCAGAACCAATCACAGGTGAAGATCCGGCTCTTCTCTGAACTTTTTTTTTTTTTTTTAAAAATCAAAGCGACCGCTCAGGTAAGGAGGAAAGTCAGAATATATTCAGAGAGAATTAAACTTTTCCCAGACCTGAGAAGTGTCTGTTGCATCAATGCAACCAAGAAAAAAGACAAAACACACTTTTAATGACACTTAAGAGTCCTGATAAAGAATAAGCTTCAAACCGGTTGGATGTTGCGATAAGATTTAAAATAAATAAAAAATCATCTCACTGTGTCTGGCGTGACTCCGTTCTTGATAAAGCGAGAGAACTGTTTTTTGTAGACCTCCTCATCCTCCTCCATCAAGTAGGACATGTAGTCGGCCACGTTCATACCCATGATGTGTTTCCGATGCACCTCTGCGTTGAACTCTTTGCTCTCCGAGTCGTAACCAGGGAAGCGTTTCATACTAGAAACAAAATGGGCAAGAAATCAGACCACAACGCATCTCCACACACACAAAAACAAGTGCTGTTTGCCTCATCATCATCATCATCATCATCTTCTCTCAGACCCGTCTTGAAAAGGACAGTAAACATCAGCCGGTGCAAACGAAGGACCAACTACGTTTTGCTCAGCGTGCTTTGGATCATCACCGAGAAGCAGAGGATGACGAGCAAAGCTCAGCTGTGTAACGAGTCAGCAACTGTCGTCAGACATGAGCATTAGTCAGCTAAAATATCTGTATATAAATGTTTTTGGAGCTTCACAAGATGAATGAAACGACTTCATGTTTAGGACGTAAATCACCAGAACAGTCACACAGATTTCCAGGAATCTGACACAACGGCCCAATTTGCCAACATTACAGAGATGGGAATTTCCACAAACATGTCCTGCAGTAGGCCTGTAAGAAGGCCCAAAAAGGTACTGGGGAGGAAAAAAAACAAACCGATTTTCATAAAAATAAATCTTCATAAAACAAATTTTAATTAATCGATTAATCGCCAGGACTAAAAGCTTTTTAGGGCTGCTGATTTATGCAACCAGATTAATTGTTGGGTTGAATGTACAGCGACGCCTCGAGGTACGAGTGCACTTAAATCGCACACATATTTAGAGATACAAGCTGTGATTTGACCAAATTTGTGCCTTGAGATACAAATTTTGAGATGCAAGCATCTGAGCCGCCACCAAATCAAGTATCCACAATAGGGCTGAAACGATTAGTCGACATAAACAATGTTGATGCATCATATGCTGGTATGCTTTACCGCAATTTTCTTACGACCAGTGTTTCTTGGGCGGACACTAGGTGGCGGTAATGCACTCTGTTAGTTGCCAACCGCCAATAAACTCCAAAGAAGAAGTAGATGCATTCGATGATAGAGGAGACACAAACATGGTGGAAAATCAGACTGAAGCGGAGAAAATAATAAGATCAAACCATTCAAAAAAGGTGTTCAACTAATCAACTAGTCGACAAAATAAACGCTGACTAATCGACTACCAAAATTATTATTTGCAGCCCTAATCCACGACGACGTGTGCCGTTTCCCCGCCTCAGTGTTTGTGTGCTTTGTTAACGGTAAAGTAGCATTAAGAGTGTAAAGCAGCAACTCAGTAAAGAAGACTAAATCCCTCCCAACTCCTCCCTCAACCTCCGTGTGCATCTTCTGTTAGCTCAAATCATCTGATCTCCAAGGTAAATCATTTTTTCTGCGAGCTGGAACGGCTACTATATGTCAATTCATTTAAAAAGGGAGTTTCTTCATCATTAAAACTTAATTATCCAGGAATGATCCTGGACAGATTAACTGATTTTTGACATGTAGTTCCAACGCTGAGCACAATCCACCAAGATCCCCTTCATCCTCCTTATTTATGAAGATTCTGGCAATTTTGAAGAATCTTTATTATTAATTATTCGGGGCGTTTCATACCATAACTCTAACAACCCGTTCTTTGCAAGTTAAGCCTGATTATGCTTCACTGACAATGTGAACACAAATGATCCATCCAGTGAAAGGTTTAACTGTACAACCTCTTTTATATTTTGAGCTTCCTCTGACGAAAGGACGTTCACCGTTCTGAAACAGACCCTGCAGGTGTAACGCTTACAAGGCAACTTTACTGACCTGAGAAATGCACCAATATGGACACACAACCTGTAACATGGTGACTAACTGCTTGACTGTTTAGGATATAAAACTACATAAGTTTAGTTTGTGCATTTCATACATTTTGATGTAAAATAAACTGTTAGTAAAGAGAAACCTGATTTAAATCCTTTAAAATACAGTTTGAAGCATTTATATTATGTAATTAAGGCTGGGCGATATGACCTAAAGGTCATTTTTTTTTCATCCAATTTTAAATGGATTCCCCCCCCCCCCCCCCTTCAGCTAAAAAAATAAAATGACAAAAAGGTTGTTGTGCTCCCCCGTTTGCTTGCAGCAGCCCTCAAACAGATTTTGCAACGTAGCACTTATGGCTCCAAATAATAAAGGAAACAAGCTGGTCTTTACTAGCTGCCATGTTGATGTGTTTATGCGGATTTGTGGGAAATCAGCGGGAGTACGCTGACGTTACTATGATGCAAGAAGGCCCAAAATGCGCTGGGGAGGCAAAAAAAATAATAAAAAAAAATATATATTTTCATACAAATAAGTCTTCATAAAAGAAAAAAATATGAATTAATCGATTAATCGCCAGCCCGATATGTAATAAAGTGCCAGGTTTTGAAAGTTACATTTGTTCTGAGAAAACATGTAAACTTATTTAGCATGGATGGACATTTTGTGCCAGATTTAAAAGGGAAAAATAAAGTTCAGATGGCCTATTATAGTCGCAGCGCATAAAACTTACTACAAAAGTTAATGAAAAAGAAAAAATCCTGCAAATATCAGCTGGAAAAAGCAGTTGAGGGAAACTTTCATTTGTCCGATTATGTTGAGACAAACAGACTGAAGCCGACTACACAGCTGACTTTGTGGAGCATCTATTTCTGCACGACACACATTTAGTGTCATATTCACACGGACCTGTGAGGGATGGCAAGTCCTCCGTCCACTGCTCCTTTCAGGGCTCCAAACACCTTGTTCCCAGTTGTGGTTCGGGCCAGACCTGCATCCAGGTAACACGTGAAGGCCCCCGGCTGTCCATCCACATTCTCTACGTTAAATTCGTCCCCCGTCACCTCCACCTGGCCCTCGTACACGTTGTCCATGCCGAACTTGTGCAGCAGCTAGAAAACAGGATAAATGTGATCAAATCAGACCTGATCTCTTATACAACGATGCAAGGTGCTACGAGCCGTGTCCAGGTTTACCCTGCGAGCCAGCAAAAGCCCGGTGCAGTAGGCTGCGGCGTAGTTAGTCAGGCCCACGCTGATCCCATATTTCGGCAGCTCATGAGAGTAAGCAGCACACACGATGTGGTCTCCTTCGATCTTTGCGTAGGCGATCTGGAGAGAAAAAGGTATCAGATCATTTTTTACATATGCCAGCATGGATTCACCATGTGTCCACTGACCTGGCAGCAGATGTCTCTGTTGGACAGCCTGACAATCATCCTGTATTTGGGAGTGTTGTACTTGTTCTTGTCCTGCACAACGAGGCGTTTACGGGCGAAGAAATCTGTTTTTCCCTCTACAAGCAGAATATTTAATATAAGTGCCTTTTAATTTAAAAAAAAACACTTCATGATTACATTGTTTGCAGACTAAATGTTTGCATTTACCTCTTCTCCTCCTGAATTTGACTTCATACCTCTTGAAGTAGGCCTTGTTTTTCACCACTTTCACGAAACCCTGAAATATAGAAAAGGTTAAATAGCTACACACAGCTTAAAGGAAGCCTGCGAAGCAGGTAAGATCCATCTACAGGCCCATTTTATTCTCCTTTAACTGCTTTTGTGTCCAACAAGTCAGCTGAGGTTTCATCAGCCATGACTGGCCACGCTGGAAGTCAGCGGCTCACCGGCTCCCTGCAGCCCGACAGCCGAAGAAATCCAACGGCATCGGAGCCGGAAACCATCTGAAGCACTCGTCCAACATCGAAAAGATATCAAAACATTCATGCAAACCGAAGCAAATCAATATGAGGATTTAAATCTCACCATTTTTAGTGAATTTTCACTCCACTTCCTCCTCTAGCTGGGCAATCTCCTCCACTCAGAAGTGTTCCTGAAATGTTTTCCGGTTTTCAGCAGAACTCAGCAGGACAGCGCCCCCTGTAGTCCCGGAGGAAACTAGATAAAAACATTTTATTTGAAAAAATGACGTAAAAAATCTCTATTTACAGATTGAAAACTTACGGGAAAGTATTATGGCTACTTGGATAAAAAAAAAAGTTAATTCGGATTTTAATTTCAGAATTCTGACTTTTTTCTGACTAATAATTTAAAATTATCTGCACGTGCTGCCAACAAGAAGCAGCAGACTGTTTTAACCGTGTCACCTCAGGAAGGAAGGGAGGACAGAAAATCCCAGATATTTGTTTTTTTCGAGACTGGGGGGTCTCAGAGGACCATATATTGGCAACATAAAGTGTTCTAGCTTGGCTAGCTTACATGCTATTATAGGATAAACAACAATAATGTTAATGTAAAGAACAAACCACAAAGACGTTTTTCAGTTAATGGCAATACATATTACAACCACATAATTATGTCTTCACTGTTTAGCTTCAAACTATTCAGCTGGTGAGTGGGAAACGGTTTATTTCTGCTTACACCAAATCTATATGGCTGTTCTCATTGTTTACATATATAAAACACAAAACCCTCACCAAAAAGTGTACTTGTTTTAAACTAAAAAGAAGATGGTACACTCTCAGTTTACTTTTTAAGTACTTACCAGAAATAAACTTGAATATGAACTTTTAAACTTGAACTTGTAAAGTTCATGTTAAGTAGGGGTGCCCAAGTTCGGTCCTCGAGATCTACCATCCTGCAACTTTTAGGTGCAATCCTTGTCCAACACACCTGAATCAAATAAATTTGTTGTCACCAGGCCTCTGCAGAGCTGGGTGTCATGTAGAAGAGGGAATTAACGGTAAGCCGTTAGATTCAGGTGTGTTGGAGAAGGGATACATCTAAAAGTTGCAGGATGGTAGATTTTAAGGAGCGGTCTTGGGCACGCCTGATGTCAAGTATACTGGACTTACACTGAAAATTATACTACAAGTCTAAATATATTAAATTAAAATGTCCTGCTGCCAGGGTGAAAAATAATTTAATGCTACTTGGAACTCTATTATTCAGTACTTAAAAACTAATTTTCCTAAATTTTTAAAATAACATTATCCACAAATTTTAAGACATTGCAAAGTATAAAAACTTGTTGATTCATAATAACCTGCTTTATTTATTATCGTAATAGATTTTTTCTGAAGTTTTATAGCAGGTTCTATATTTGTTTTATATATATTTCCCCATATTTTAATACATATCATGTAAGGTATTATAAGTGAGTTGTATAAAACCAAGCAGGCATTGCTTTGTAAAGTAATGCAATAGATTTGGATAATTTTCGCTGAGATAATCTATTTGTAGCATGCAACATAGGTTGTGATCAATAATTAGTCCCAAAAACGTTTTATTTTGTAAAGTTGTTTAATTTTAACTCCATTTAAGTATATTTCAATATTGTGATGAACTCTACCGGCTCCAAAAACCATAAGTTGAGTCTTATTTTCATTAAAGGTCCAATATTATGCAAAATGGACACTTACAAGCTTTTAACCTGTTAATTGTACCTTAAAATGATCCCAGAAGTAGTTTTATTTTTCATCCATGTGTTTTTGTAGTTTTATCGCTTAAGTGCAGCTTAAGCAGAGCAAATGACTGACACCACTGTGCTGACGCTGCACAGTGGAGACTCACCACTCCACTACCTGAAAACTTTAGCAAGTTTTCTTCCAGCTACGTAATATTGTGAAAATTAGGGACATCCTGTCTCAGAGTGATGCAGAAAAATTAATTCATGCTTTTGTTACTTCTAGAC
>JBAMHX010000009.1:2582634-2608032 GCA_037177515.1 Pseudomugil tenellus | reverse complement strand
AACTGTTGAATAAATCAATACATAGAGAAATACCATATTTTAGTTGACCTATGTCTGTTCGGTTGTAGGCTGCTGTTTTCATATGCATTTTTGTACTTTTGTTTAAGTATTGTCCCTGTTTATGATAAATGAGACGTTTTAACCTCCATAAAAAGGTATTTTAAATAAATTAAATCTTGTAGAGATGTAATTAAAATTAAAAAAAGTCCCTCTGCCGTTCTGGTGGATGATATCGATGTTGTACCTTTATTACTACGCGAGTACTCCATCAAATCTCCTGTATGAGTTTTGGGAGTTAAAATATTTGTACTGAATGCACTTATTTTTCCACAGAGTCAGTAGTGAGTGTGTCTGTTGGGGACGAGAAGCTGCCAAACATGACACCCGAGTCCCAGATTCAGGTCAGATGCTGCTTGTTTTTGTTGTGTATTCATATGAGGTGTAATGTGATCTGTGTGCAGACCTGACTGACTTTTAATGGATCCTCTTAGGCTCTGCACTCAGCCCTGCACACGTTTGACATGATTGAAAGCGTGTTGGTGAGGATAGAAGAGCTCATCGAGGCGAAAGATGATCCGTAAAGAGGCCCCTCCACCCACACCTCCCTCATATCTGTCCTTTCAGGGGTCAAATATACCACTGATTGGTTTAGTACATTCATTTATTGCAGGTCAGTCATGGAGCAGGAATGTGTGGCTACTGAGTGTGTGAATGTTTTTCAGGTTTATAAAATTCAGGAAAAATGTAAATGTTGCACATGGTCTGTAATAAATGCTCCACTTTTTGTAGACGGGTTAAAGTCAGTTCATGTTTTCCTCTAACAAGTTTATGTCTGCTATGTAGTATGAAATAAAGTAGTCTAAATGAAAATAAAAACAGAAATCAAAAGTCTAACAATACTGTATTTTATTTTTAATATGTTTGGGAGTTTGTGATGAAGGATTCAGGATAAATGTACGTGGACATCTAGTGGAAATGTTGGGGATGTAAACCCCCCAGTAGTCTGAGCACGTTGGGAATGCTGAGTGGCATTAAACAAGCGAGTAGATCTACTGGCTCCAGGCAGGTGATTGCACTAATACTACTTTGTTTAGGGAATCACATTCTCTCATTTAAAGAGCAAATGCTTCATCGTTCATCACTTATCCGGTTTTTGCTGGGCTGAAGGTAAAGAGCAGATCCGCTACACGTCATTAGTTGCTGCCATGTAATTGGCTGATATTCCAGCAAAATTAGTAAATCAGTTTTTATCTTTTCAGCCTGATCTACTCAAACTTTTGTCTGGAATTTGTTATAAATGTTTTTGTGCTAATGCACCCAAACCAGAGAAGTATTTTATACCTGTAAATACAATATTTAATTAAATGTATTTATTTCCGAGCTCTAAGACAACAACACTTTATTATCAAATGTATTTTTAAAAGGGCCAGTCTACACTGTTTTCAGAGTGAATAAATCAGTTCATGTGCATGTAAAACCCTTTATGAGGAGATGACACGTCTTCACAGTTCGTCCTTCTGGACCGAATCCTCCGGGATACCAGCCGGGAACTGAAACCTGCTCTGCGCGAACATTCGGATTTAAATGTAAACCAGGTGTAAGTCTGTGTCGTGCATCACTTTCACAGACCTCTGAAAAGCGGGTGCTGCAGAGCTTGATCAGCTGTGATCCTGGTGCACGGGTTCAAGTCTAGTAGCTTGTCCAGCAGGTCGTAGGCCTCGTCGGGAACGCTATCCCATCCCTGCTCATCTTCTTTAGCTTCATAGCTGTTTGGGAGAGTTTTGCTGTGTAGCCGGAGTTTGGACGCTGCTGGTGGATGTGTGGGTGTATCGTCTTGGATTCTGCACCAGTCTGCGTCTCCACCAGCTGGTGGGACTTTGTTTCTTTGTGGATTTCTTCCTCTGAGTGTCTCACAAAGCGTCCTGAGGTCCTGGCGAGGCAGTTCCCGGCTGCACACCACTGCTTTACCTGGAGAAGCAACCACAAACCAGTTACTCTCTACAAACACTTCCTAGTTTCCAGTTATAATGACATAATAAAGTTCCAAGTTTACTCCTCACATGTTTTTCTAAACTTTTACATTTAAATATGTAAATATTTATGCATCAATTTTCATACATTTTTAAGGAAAAAATTTAAACACTGAATTAAACCAGACTCAATTTTTTTTTTACTGAGGATTTTTTATTTCATCATCTGGGCAAAAATACATTTTTCCATGTTTTTAGGGGGAAATGTTTTATAAATCAGCCTGATAAACTAAAATAACACATGAGGGTCTGTGTCCCATTTATATTAACACCCCCAACAACGCAGACGAGCAGCTGCAGGACAGATGTTCAGGAGTGCATCTCTGATGGACAATCTGAATTTATCTTATGGAGGATGACCGAGTTTTAACACGACGGTTTGTAGTGCGCGGGGGAAAGTGCAGTTCAGATGAGCCATAAGAAAACATCTGCCGTGTTGCTTTGTGGGAAAACTGTTTTTATTCCTTTAAATTTATTTCTAACAAAAAAAAAAAAAATACAAGATAAACATGTTTAAATTTTTTGGGGTAAATTCTAAAGTGTAATTTTTGACACTTTTTTTTACTAGTCTGCAAGAAAACATGTAGAAAAAAAAAAGAGTAAACAAAATAACAAAATCTCAAAAGGGACCATGTGATGTCCGGTTTTAAAGTGAAAAATATGAATACAAACCAAATGTTTTAGCTGCCTGGATGGTCTCTCTGGAGCCTCGTATGGTCATGATCTGCGTGAGCGCGATTAAATCATCGCTGGCTTTAAAAAACGGGTACCGACCACTTAGAAGTGAGAGCAGGATCACACCAGCTGACCACACATCTATGGCTACAATGAGAGGAAGAGACGGAGAAAGGAACATTAGTGGCAGCACTACGACAGACAGTGAGTGTATATTTGATGCCAACCTGTGCCTTGGTTGGGACACTTTGTGAGAACCTCGGGGGCTCTAAAACCTGGAGTTCCTGCCCTGGGGGCCACCTGCTGCTTTCTTCATTCAAACATGGAAGACATTCAGGAGTTAATCAAACAACGTAGTTGCGAATTAGTGATGCACGATATGAAAAATGTTTTTCCTGACTGATAACCAACAAATTAACAATATTTTTATTTTACTATAATCTACAGTTTGTAATGGGAAACTGATATTTAAGAAGCTCTGGCGTATCTGTAACACCAAACAAACAAGTTTTGGTTATTCGAATTTTCATTTCTTTCATGTCGTAGCACAAAAATGTGGTCATTTAAATAAAGTGCGTCCATAAAAATTCAGTAACAGATGTTGGGCTTATCTACAAAATGTATCTGTGTTTAAGTATGAAATTATATGTTGGGACATACTAAATAAATATCTACTAATAATAGCACCGATATATCGTGCATCCATATGGTGAATTAATCTTTACCTGGCCATGCAGACGTTGCAGACACGGTCAGTAAGGTAGCAGTTACATGTGAGACCCTGCTGTACGGGTCTTTGGGGTTTCTGGCTGCCGCTCTGGCTCCTGACAGGCAGCGGGCCCAAAGTGGCTGCCGAGTGCCTTCGCTTGCAATGATCCTCTGCTTTCACGGCCTTTTCCAGCTTGGGATGTCAGAAATAATGAAAACTGTAAGCATTCTGTCTGAGATGTGAAGTAGCAACACAACATATTTTATTTTCTGTTATTAAAACACCTTCCTACTTCTGTTTTGCTCGCAGCCTGCTTGGTGGTGGAGGTAGATGGTGCGTAGCTGTTCAGATTTCTCTCTCCAAACACTGGACGTGGAACTTTCCGCAGTCCTGTTAAATCCTAAAGTAAACAGCAAAAGCCAACACATGAGTGCAGGAAGGCGAATCCAAACACAACCCGCCCGACAAGAACAGACTCAATAGCAAAAGCTACAGTCGCAGGAGACACCTTTGTGTGTTTTGTGCGCAAGGAGGTGGTGGTGACTGAACGTGCTTTTCTGACGAGTGCTTTCTGAGAGGCTGAGGAGGATGTGGTGATGTTGGAGGAAGAGGAGGAGGAAGGTGGCAGTGATTGCTGCTGAGGCAGAGGTAGTGAGGTTGAGGGTGCATTGGTGGGTTTGGGGGACGCTCTGCTTCGCTGTGTAGCTTCTGCTTTTCCTGTG
Source organism: Pseudomugil tenellus (assembly GCA_037177515.1). Taxonomy (NCBI): domain Eukaryota; kingdom Metazoa; phylum Chordata; class Actinopteri; order Atheriniformes; family Pseudomugilidae; genus Pseudomugil; species Pseudomugil tenellus. Next base: position 2,603,896 of record JBAMHX010000009.1, on the reverse strand, counting down.
GACCCTCCACCTTTCTGTGGCTGCCTCTGTCTCACCACCTTCAGAAGCTCGATCTGGGTGTCTGCTGTTCCCTGAGCCAGGCCGAAGTCCACCAGCGCATACCTGCATCACAAAAAACATGGACACTAAGCAGCACCCATTTACTTAAACATAATACTCCTCTATGAGTGAATTTGGTAAATAAACAACACACATTTTGCAGAGTTAACCCTTTATGGGACAGAAATACTTACATTTTATTTTTTCTGTCGTAGAGGAAATTGTTTGGTTTAATATCTCGATGAATGATACCAAACTGGTGGATGTGTCTTAGGGCTTTTAGTAGGTGGTAGATGTAAAGACGCACCTCTTCATAGCTTAATGAGCCAATGATGTCCTGGTTTAAATTAAAATTGAATTGCAATTAAATAACACAAAATAACATTTTATAAAGCATGTAAACAAGAAGCACATCTGAATGAGCTGGTTTAAGGTAATAAAACGGTATATTAGAGAAATAAACTCTTCAGTGATGGGAGACAAGTACAGTAGCCAAAAATGTACTAAAGTTAGAGCTGCAATACTTAAAAAATTATATTAATTTAAGTAGAAGTATAAAGTAACAATATGTCTAATTTATGTTTATGAACATGTTTATGTGAGTGCTGTGATGCTTTAGTTAGCATCACAGCACTGAGATGCTCTGACCAAAGTCATTAATGACATACCTTTACATACAGACAATGAATAAATGTCTGTCTTACTTTTATTGTACTTCAGTTCTGCATTTGATACAGAGAACCACAATATATTACTGTGACTGGAGAGCTGGGTGGGCTTCTCTGGTTCTGTACTAAACTGGATAAAAAAGTACTTGAAGAACAGAAAGTACATCTGAGCAGACAAGAATTACAAGTTCCCCAAGGTCCCATCCTGGAGCCTCTTCTGTTTAACATCCACCCTATTTTCACGACCATAAGGCGCAGTTAAAAGTCTTCAATTTTCTCCAAAATGTACGATGCGCCTAATGTGTTGTTGTGTGACTTTGGGAAAGTACACATTGGAGAGGAAAGGAGGAAGTGTGGCTGCTGTGACCTTGTACCTAAAAGAGGGAGAACTGCTGTCGCATTGGTGTTGTTTGGATATAAAAAGACCGACGTGCATGAACAACAGTTATTAAATACGCCGGTGTCCCAATAACGGGCTCCAACGCGAATCAATTATTTTATCACCTATACGAGAATCACAGCAAAGATTACACAGAGATTCAACCGGAAACACGTCGAGTGGTGGCGAAAGTGCTCGTAAAAAACGGCAACGCTGCAACAGGTTGTTATCTGTGCAGCTTCATACAGTCATAGTTCCCACAGATGGAAGAGATATTTGTTCTAACGTAGTGTTTTCTATTGTCTGCATTAGAGAACAAAGAATATTACACGGAAGCATCTTCCAGACATCATGGACGGGTAATATTCTTTGTTTGCTCGAGTTCAGAGTAACTGTCTGGACACCAGCACCGTTAACTCGCACTGGTTTCTATTTTTTTTGTTTTTTCTCCAGATGATATAAAGTTAGGTTTACATTTTAACCCGCAGTCCATGAGTGGAACGTATGACCAGCGAGAAATGTTAATAACCATATGCAACGATTGGTTGGCCTGTGTGTGTGTGTGGTGGGACGTTAATACCATTGACTGTATATAAATGATTATGGGTTATTTTTATTATTATAGCCCAGGGGTCAACAACTCCGGTCCTATGGAGCCGAAATCCTGCAAGTGTTGGGAGTTTTCCTTCACAGCACAGGTGGCACACATCAGAATTAATTAGCAGACTTGTACAGATGCACAGATTAATCCAGGTGTGTCTAACCCATTGCTGTCGTGGTTTCTGAGGTCAGACACACCTGGATTAATCCGTTCATCTTGGTCTAAGTCAGGAGGTAGTGGACCTGTGCATAAAGCGCATTAGTCATGGTGGAGCGCTTTAGAAAATAAATAAATAAGAAAGTCAAAATCTTTGTTAAAGAACTTTTCCAGTATTTTTGAGAATTGTGGTAATATAGATCTATATCTATATAGATCTATAGTGTGTGAGTTCATTATTAACTGGAAGACATTAGAATCACACACATATCTTTCTTGAGGAGATGGATCCATTAAAACTCATTAACTGTATAAATACTGGACAGCGCATACCTTCACGTGACCCATAGGTTTCTGAAGAGCAAAAATGAAGCCAATGGGCGGGTCCTACCGTCGCCATCTTGGTGTTTCGTAACCCCTAACCCCCCGAGAGTTTACATGATGGAAAATTGGACCTATTAAACGGAAACAAGTTTTGGAGCCACTCTGTAAACATGTTTATTTCAGCTCTGAAATCATTTTAACATGGGAGTCTATGGGCATTGCTCTCTATTGCCTCTAGTGGTGGAGGGGGGAATTGCAAGTATTTCCATTTCCGTATTGGCGTCACCATCGGCAGCCAGATTGTCGCCTGGTAAACCTGGTAACCTAAAGTAATGTAATGAAGTAAACGTAATGGAGTAAATGGAAACTAGCCACCTCAGCCAGTAACCACCTAAATGGTTTGGAAGGAACGAAGGGAAACCAGTTTACTTACCACAATGGCTTGATGTTCCATGTAAGGCATCACGATCACCACATGGTCCTCTTTTCTGAAGCAATATGTCACCCCCATCACATTTTCTCTGCCTCTGAAAAGGAAAAACACAGCAGGTTTGTTTTTAAATTTTTTTTGGACATTTAGATTCAAGGATCCTTTAAAAACTTATACAACTTTAGATGAGAGAGTTTAATCCTACATATCCTACCAAGTCGCTTGTCAGTGTGCTGTTTGCAGGTTTAGCTGAAACATGTCAGACAATTCTACTTCATTCTAATTAATGGGTACTCCGCTAATTAAAATATCTGTGATAATATGGCAGCGTATGTATAAACCATAATGTGGACCTCATCTAAACTCATTACAGCACACAGCAGTTTGCAAACGATGTTTAACAATCAAGAACCGTTGAGGAGCTTTCAATGCTTCTGTCCCTAGAAAAAACAAAAGTGAACTAAATGTTTCCTATGACTTCATTTAAGCTCGCAAATTAATTCCGATATACCGTAAAAGTGTTATATAATGTAATGTGTACAAATTAAAGAGCTAAAATATTATTTGATATTATCTATTGCGCATCTTCAATTCCTCCCAAAAAAACTGAAACATGCATAAAAAAGTAAATTATTTGTAATTCTCATAAACCTACATTTTATTTTCCACAGAACATAAACATTTTACCATTTCATTGAAAATATGAGGTCTGTTTAATTCTAATGGCAGCAACACAAGTATAAAAGGTGGGAACTGGAGTTAGAACCTGGTACAAATCGTAAACACTCTCAGACACAAAGATGGACAAAGTCTCACCAATTTAATCTGGGTCTAAAAGCCTGTGTGTGTTTTTCAGTTAACTCACAGGAATGTTGCGTGGGACAATACAATCCTAAACCACATACTGCATCCATCAGGGTAAATGTATTGGTAAAGCACACTTCAGGGGATTCAAAGACTTTTATAGATATTAGATAGATAGAATTAAAACATCAAAACACAAGCATGATCTAAAATTATAACAAGAAAAAAATGAAAAGGAAATAATTAAAAATCATGATCAATACTTCAAATAATTTGAATATAAACTACAGAAATGCAGGAGAACAGGAGGATCTTTAACCGGGATTTAAATCAACTCGCTCTGACTCTGGGAACCGATAAAATACCAGATCCAGATGTCCTGAGAGGTCAAGAGGTCTCTGATGTATTTTGGACCTGAATAAACCAGTAACAGAACTTTAAACAACACCATGGCTTCATAGGAGAAGAGTCCAGGTTGTTGTTCACATCAAATTCAATTTTTTTTTTCAATGAAATGATCAAATGTGTCATTTTCAACACCTTATAAGTATTTTACATTCTACTGGGAAGAAAATAATGGTTTATTAGATTTGTACATCATTGCATTATTATCCCTTACTTACATTCATAGTTACATAGTGGGGTTGTACTTGTGGATTTAAGACAAGGAAGAAATCCCAATAAAATCTATATATTAGTTTCACACTTGCATTTGGTTTGTAAGGTGCAGATTTAAAACAAAGTGTTGGACTCACCCTGCCACAGTCAAGCATTGAAGCTCAGCAGCTATTCGGGTAGGATGGCTGGTTGGGATGAGGTGCTTCAATGCAAACATCTCTTTCCTGCCATCCGGCATCCATGCTTCACCCAAATACACAGAGCTAAATGTACCTAACACAGAATTACACATGATCATTGCATTGATTCATAACAAAAGTGTCTGAGCCAAACATATAAAGTCATTAAAGATTGTAGAGAAAGTACATGTACCTTCTCCTATTTTGTCTATGATGTGGAAAACCTTGGCCAGATGAGGAACAGCTTTATAGAGGAGCTCAATATCCATCTCCACATCTCCTATAAGTAAATAAATTTACAAAAACAGAATCGTGTAACACATTTCCTCTGTAGTTGCAGCTAAGCACCATGCTAGTACTACAGTTTAAAGTAAAAGTTTAAATACATACATCTGCACCGTAATACCATATAATATAATGATTTATTCATTTTAAAGTCTAGCACAATAACAAAAACCAAATGCATTCACCAACCACAGTCCATTTAGTCATTTATCGGAGTAATATAAGTGGATGCATTTCAATAAGATCTGTCACATAGCATCCAACTCACTTGACACTTTGTTTTTCATCCGAGTCCTGTCAGACTTGATGCACTCTTCTGTGCTGATTTCCTCAGCGGAAACAGGAGACAGATCCATCTGAAAACACAACAAAATCTTAAAAGAGAAAATGAAGTACAAAATAAATAGTATTTGTCAGGTTTTCTTAACATAAAATAATACCACTTAAGGCTATATCTACTTAAAGTATCTCTTGTTAAACAGACATGCTTTTTTTTAATTTATTTGCCTTTAAAGTAACCATAAGAGCGGTTTCCCCTTTATATTCAAAGCTAAATGAACATGTTGCTTTAAATTAAGACTAAACGTATGACTAGCTAACCGTAGCACGTTGATCAAAATTAAAAGTAGCTTACCGCTTTAGTTAGATCGAAAAAGTACAATACTTTCCAGTTTTAAAGTATCATATAATCGGCATAATAAAACATTAAATATATACACCCCTTTCAGACTTCGTCTAAATAAAATACTTTTGTTCAAACTCTTCTCAGAACACTTTCCGCCAACAAACTACGCGCTAAAAGTGACGTAAGGAAATCTCGCGTTTACTTACCATGAATCACATGGTAGCGACTTCCACCAATCATAGCGGAAGGAGTCACAAGGCTGGATGACTCAAAGCGGACATGCGCAAATCCTCACCGGCGGCCATCTTGCCACAGTCACACTCTCCTGTGAGATACACTAACTACACTACTGAGTGGGAAAAAAAACTGTACTGAGCGGCTTTAACAAGCTACACAGCTTGATGTAATATTTGTAAATCTTGCACCTATTTTGAATTACAAGTAAAAGTAACTTTAATGTCCAAGATGTTAGAAACATTAAAGAGAATAATGAACATGCATTTTAATGATACTGTTATACAAGTATAATAATAAGTAATATAATACAATTTGAATTATTACATGTTCATTTTAGGTATGTAAGAATTTAAACTGTTAATCTTATATATACAGGTATCACACCAAGGTGATATATAAATCTTTGGTTAGAATTATTAATAAGTATCCAGTGTATCATTCCTACATTTGTCCCATTTCTAACAAACCAAACACATGTTTGTTTGTTTTTTGTTAAGTACATTCTTCTTTAAAACACTATTGTGAACAACAGAGCTGACTGCACTATGATGGGCACAAGTGTAGGCGATTGACTCCACTGGCCAACAGCGTGAATGAAGCATCTATAGACGCGTGTATCTGATTTGACTCCAAAGCATAGACTGGTCCAAAGGTGAAAAGGAGGCAGAAGCATCTCTTTATCTCTCTGAAATCCATTTATCTATAGGCTAATGAATTAAAATAAAAGAAAAAAATTGAAGTGGAACAGATCCAAACATTCATATTTATTCATGAACCGTGACAAACATAGTCAAATATACTGTAAATAGTTGTAAAACAGTCAAAAAAAGGGAAAAGTAGGTGTTTTCAAAGATAGCAATTAATTTGAATGTGACTTTATTTTATAACAGATCTAGTTACTAACCAAAAATATTTGGCAACTTTTTCAACAATACTTCCTGAAGTTAACCAACCAGCATACACTTTAATGAATAAATAAGTAAGTCCTTCAATACAACTGTATTCATAGCATTAATAACATGCAAAACTTGTTTAATTTACTATATAAATATATGATAACAAGACTTCATAACATACTACAGTCTTATAATCTCAGTTAGTTTATATAAAAAATTCAAACAGATTGAACAAATAACTACAAACACAGGATTATCATGAACTTTAATGCTAGAGAATGACTGGTGATGGTTCTAAAATATACCATCAAATATGCCAATAAAAGCTTCTTCCTCTTTGCTGTTGGTTTAATAAAAGTAGTTTAAAAAATGGAGAAAGAGAAAAATATTTTTTATTAATATGTAAAAAAATATTTCAGTGAATCTACATGTAAAATATTTACATTATCTACTGAAAAACTGTTGAACGGAGCTAAAGTAAAGGACTATAACCAAATGTTCTTCCTTCTTACCTCCTATTGACAGATGAGTTGTTATTCCCTGGCACACTTGTGAGGAAGAAACCCAAACTTTCTGGATCCTGTGCTCCATGAGGTGCTTTTGGGAGATTTTCTGCTGATTTAGCCAGAATTCCTTCTCTAAAAATATCTGTGCTCTGCATAAGGAAGAGAAGATGTAGCCGACACGTGTATAATATTGTTTGACTGGTTTGATTAGGAACTGAACTCTATCTACAATTATATAACAACAAACCAAATATGGTAAAAAAAAAAGGACAAGAAAAGCAGAAAGAAAAAAGAAATAGATTTTTAAAAATAAATAGTAAAATAATGTATTTAGGAAAAAAAAAAAATCAAAAAGCGACCAAATATGCAACATCAGGCATCAAAAGGTGAACCTGCATGTCAAACACTTATCTTTTAACATGTATTTAAAAAAAAGTGGACACACACAAGCGCACCATTTTATTCCAGCTGGGCGAAACTCTCCGCTGTTGTCCAAGCTTTCTAATTTCAGGACTTCCCCTTGCTGATATCCAACTAAGTCATAAAAATATGGCCGATGTTATTTATCTGATATTTTGCATACCTACCGTTAACAGATTAAATACATATCTGAACTTACCTCTGTGGTGGAATTATGCTGGTTTTACAGGGTTTAGCGTGTGCACTGATCAAACCTTGGGCAGATGCAGCAGCATGCGCTGAACAAACAGAACGCAAGTTGGTTATAATTAATCAAAAGCTTGAAATATAGTCTAAAATAATAAAAGATGTTACAGAGAGATGCTTATAAAGACTGCTGTGTATTTGTTGGAATAAGATGTTAATGAGATGACAGTGAATGAAGAGATTAAATAAACTCCAAGTTGACTTTACCTGACATGCTTTGTTCAACACTCTGCTGGATCAGAGGTTGAGTTTTACATGGGTTTAATGATGTCTCGCTGGCATGCGGCAAGTTATCGTCATCAAAGTCACCCCAGTCATCCCATTCATTTCCCAGATCAAAGCTGACAGCTGGTATTTGGAGAGATGAAGCCTGTCTGCAGGGAGCTCCCTGCTCTGACGCCGTGGTAGACTTTTTAGAGTAAGCCGAGCCGTTTGTGCTGGTCTGGTTTAGATGCCGCTTAGGGCTTTGGTAGCCTCGACTCGTTTCTGGGATCTTCCACACTGGTAAACATGTAAACAGAAGAGTTTGCGTTTCACTTTCATAGAATCAGGTTTAAAAACACTATCCATATAAAAGCTTCTGGAAATATGTTGATTTCTTTTCTTTTTCTTCTAAAGAGAAAATGTTACTAATATGGAAATATTTATTTTATTTATTTATTTATTTATTAGGACAATGCATATTAATCAACATGAGCAAAAGCTTCATAGTAAATATGCCAGAATTAGCCACAAAAGAATGGAAATATGGAAATATGTTCTTTTCTTTTCCTTCTAAAGAGAAAATGTTACTATAAAAATGAAGTCCAGTGTTTCAGAGCCACTCTTCCAGCCTAGACTAACTATAGCTGACTACAAGAAATTAACAAAAAAAATTACAAAATTAAAAAAAATTATATGAAAACTGGAGAAACATTCTGTCACACTTTTTTAAATTAATGAATCCAATATTTAGCCCCATAAATTCACTTATAATGCAGTTTAACCAAATACTTTGGTGTGTTTCAGAAGGGATGGTAGCAGGCTCGGCATGTTCATCTTCCTCACACACTTCAGGATCTGTAAACACATCAGTGTCATATAAATGTTAAACCACTAATGTCAGAAAACACTTTTGGTGTTCAGTCTGTGCAGCTTGTTTACCTCGGTAAGGATCATAAAGACACACTTCGTCAGAGTCATCAGCAGTCAGGTCGATCTCTGAGGTTTTATACTGATTCCCACCATGCCTTCACACCAAATGATGAAGAGCATGAATGAAATATTGTAGCTGTTCATCAGCATTTCTTTGGAATTAAGGTTACATTATTTAAAAAAAGCAAATATGTTAATATGCAAATACCAGAAAACAGAGGGAAGCATTGCTTTGGGTTTGTAAACATACTCCTGCATGCTGACAGGTAAAGACTCCTCACTCATTTTCATCTGAGGAATTAAGACAGAGAACAACAAACAATGCAGAAGTGCATAAAAATGGAGGCTTTGGTAATTATATCTGCAGCTGTAGTCACATCTAATGTCACTGACTCATCAGCTTCTGCAGCTCTAACAGCTGTGGCGTTTGTGATGCATTAATAAAATTAGATTAGTTATATGTAGCAGTTATACATTAATACCGTTAATATATTAATGCATTTTGAAGTATTGTTATGAAAATGAGAACCAAGAAAGAGCCCAAATCCTGCTCACCTTGAGTCGTTTGACAGGAGTCTGTACCAGTGTGTCACACCGGCTTCTCAGGTCATCCAAGTAGGATGAGAAACTGGACTCTTGGTTTGCTGATTTCTTCCGTCCCACAGTTACACCTACTTTACCTGGAGAGGAGACACATATTGAGCTCGGACTGAAGGAAAAAGAGTTTGACATGTCAACTCGGGAACAGATATGCAGTAAAATATTCATACTCACAACAGTCATGAGCACACTGGTTCTTATTCTTGCAGAAGTGGTTGCACTGTCTTCTACTCCCTGAATCTGATTGCAGACAGGAAAAAACAAGCATCTGCCTGAGTATAAACTATTTCTCATGGTAGTATCAACTAAATGAGTGGTAGCGAGCTGCAATATGTTGCCTCGGTTTTTAGCGAGCAGTCCGTTGTGCTTCTGAGCTGCAGCCTGACTTGCAGACTGTGAGGTCAGGGCAAAGTGATGTGGTCTCTGTGCAGAGGAAATGTCTGATATGTTGTATGGATATTCGGTCCTGGCTGCAGAGTAGTACACCATGAAGTTCTGCTGGATGTCCAGACCCACTATATGAGAAGAAAATCTACAGTTTAACAACTGTAAAATGAAAAACTCCTTTTTCCCGTAGTTCATTTTATTTTTCATGCTACAGTTATTTACCATATTCTGAGCTAATGAGATTGATGCTGATGAGCTCTCCTTTTGATGCCTTTGCAACATCGATCTTCTTTGACCAGCAACCAGTCTTCAGCAGCAATGAATCCCTGCAAACAATTACAAAACACCACCTTCCCAAATTAATACCATTCTTCTTTTCAAGGAAAAAGTGTCTCTTACAACTTCAGGAGACAAATAGACAATGACAAAAAAGGAAACTCATTTTTCCCTCACATGAGTCTCTGCATAAAGACTACGTTGTTATCAGAGTCACCAATGATCACGGAGACGTGGTGATGGTCTGAAGCTGTTCTCTTGGACAACAGCTGTGCTTGGTTCTTCAGATTCACCTTCACCACGATTTCCGCGGTGGCACAGTGGTGCCGCGGAAGCTGCAATATAAACAAAAGCTTTATAACATAGCTTTAGTAAATACGGACATGAAATAAATCTATTCAGTGGCAGAAGTCCTAAACTGGCTTACAAATGAGTGAAAGTTACACGTAACATTTTCTGCAGATGTTTTATGACATTCACCTGCTTTACAATGACTTCATACTTTGGCAGATGAACTACAGATTCTCTGATTTGGTTTCCAAACGGTGGATGTCTGTTCACAATCTGAATAAGAGAAACACAGTTTTCAAAGGTTACATCTGACTCTCAGAGTGGCTCTTATTTTTTCATCTGTTTCTGCAGGTAAGGCTAAAAATAAATACAAAACCTCCAGAAAAGTTCCTTAATTACCATTAACTGATGTCTAATCAAAATTAACAATGTGGATTAACCATGAATAGCATAGAATAGGGCTAAAAGCAACCTGGAGCAGATGTTTAAAGTAGTTAAACATACTTCAAAAAGACTTTTTAACAACAAAAAAATTAAATTATCTTTTTAATTATTACACAAAAGCTCTAGAAAAGTTCCTTAATTACCATTAACTGATGTCTAATCAAAATTAACAATGTGGATTAACCATGACTAGCATAGAATAGGGCTAAAAGCAACCTGGAGCAGATGTTTAAAGTGGTTATACATACTTCAAAAAGACTTTTTAACAACAAAAAACTTATATTATCTTTTTAATTATTAATAAAAATAATTAGGGTTTGCCAAAGAGACATTTGACAGACTGACCAGCTCCAGCTCCCTGGCATTGGTTTCCTCTATCTTGCTGAAAGTAGTGAGTCCAGCGTTCACCATTGCAGTTGATAAAGTCTGACCTAAAAAAAAACGTGTTATTTTCACATTTATCACATGAGTATTTCTGTGGAATGAATTCAGTTTATTGGCTGATATGGAAACAACATTTAATGCGATACCAAAACAGTAAATATTATCATCCACCTATCTTGTCCAGCTGCTTGGAGACGTACGGTGATTCTTCCCAGAGTTTGGCTCTAAAGCACTTCGCCAGGATCAGGGAGTTGAGCAGAGCAGAAAAAACTGTCTTGGATCTGTGACTCAGAAACTCTGACAAGCCTGTTGGGATCACAATTAAATTCAAGTTTTAAAATAAATGAAAGGTTCATTTATTTTGATCATTTCTGACACATACATTTACTGATGCGCATCCCTATCCTGAAGATCTTTGCTGTATCCTGGGTTAGTCCAAAGTCCTGAAGTGAGATGGAGCCCAACTGAGCCTGAATCAAGCTGCAAGATGATGAATATCAATCACATGTAAGTCATTATGTGGGTGCAATAGAGGATTTTGTAAACTATGTCAACCAGTTTGTGTGTAGTTTTGAGTACTGGCAGATTTTTTGTTCAAATATACAAAGAAAAATACAAAAAGACAAAATAAATGTACATGTGCACAAATGACAAAAATGCAAAAAAATGCTCAATTCATCTTTTCAGCTCAACTATTAACTGAATTAATTTGATCTTAATATAAAATATTTTATTATATTTCTTTTTGTTCAGTTTTATTCTACCTATTTGCTCTTATTTGTTCTTAAGGTGACTTCATTTTTATTTTAACTCCATCGCTTTCCTCATGGGGATTCTCCACGCTGGGGCCGCTGCCTGTTCAGTCTGGGGATGGTTGCTATGGTGATTACACCTGTCTGGGTGGTGTTATGGACATAGGGGGACTGGCTCCTAGTGTGGACGGATCCCATTGATATTGTTTCCTCACATCAACATCAGTATCAAGCCAGATGTTCTTACTTTTATATTTTATTTCCTTACCTGCACCTACTTTCAGTTAAGAGACAGAGGTTAGGGAGTCATGTTAGGGGGGGCATCTGTCTTTTGTGTCTGTGCGTATGAACATGATGAGTTTTTAAACTCCTATGTTATCTATTTTTGTGACTGATGGCTTGTGTAACTGGTTTTATCATGTAAAGCACTTTGTGTTGCATGTGGCAGGAAAAGCATTTTGTATAAAAGTTTGAATTGATTTGATTTCTATTTTACACCCAAATTATTACCTTCAGTCTCACAAATGGGATAGTTTTGTTTAAAAATTCTCTTACACTGCAAATCGGTAAATATCTAAACAAATCCATCCATCCATTGTTTTTCTCTCCCCATTAAACTTGCACATTTGGCAGTCTACAGAAAAGCACGATGATCTCTACAGTATATAGAATAACTGTTTATAAACGTACCAGTTTATTTTCATCTCACTGGTTTTGATCTTTCCCTCAAGAGGAAATCTGGAAAAATGAATAGAAATCTAAATAAATTACTGTGTTTTCCAGAATAAATTTAAATATTAAAAGATATAAAGAATGAAGCTGCAGACATGTGAATGTGTCTCACCGGATAGTGGTCCTGTTCTTGTCCCTGTTCAAAGTGTTTAAAGCTCTCTTCTCATTCACTCTGAGCTTAATGTCGCAGAACTCTCTGCTCTTCGACACCAGCTTGATCTGCACACGATTAAAACTTTACAGGTTACAAGTTAACACTTTGAAGCCTGGATCTATTTAGCTTGAAATTGCATTCCTTTAGGAAAATGAATATTTTTATGTCATACTAAAGAGAAAACCTGTGAGAAAATGTGAAAGATAGTTTATGTGTTAGAACCAAAGTCTCATTTGTCTCACTCTTTTCCTACCCAGTGCCCTTCCTCACCCCGATCAAAACATTCCATAAAAAAATAAAAAATATTTCTAATCTGTTGATAATTTATATCACCACCTTCACTCCCCCTAAATAATCAGCAGTTTCCTACTTCTACACTACACCTGTGATTTATAGCAGACACCAGCTTACTGTTTCGATCTCACCAGAATCTGATCTCTCTTCATACATGCGTGCATGCCAGTCTTATTATTGCCTGGCTTTATAGTAGCGTTACTAGCAAACCTCTTTTCAGTGACAGCGATTGGTGTGACTGATAAAGGTTGTCTATTTTTATTAGCGATCCAAAAGCAATATTTTTAGGTAAGTATGTGAAGCATCAACTGCCAGTTTCCTCCTTTATTGCTGAACAATAAACAAACACAACAAGAAAGGCGATCGACAGCTGTGCAGCTGTGCAGACACAGGACCGACCAGAGCAGTGATGTTTGTGCAAAGCTGCAAAAAAAGGGTTTTTTTAAAGCAGGAAATGTGTTAAAATACCCGCCTCTCCCATCGGTGCAACAATGTGAAATCCATCCAGAGAGCCAGCCGTCATCTTTTTACATTTTTAATGAAGTTAACAACATAAATGAACTTCCTCCAGGGTCTGCACAGTAATGCAGGGGTTAACACCACAGCCTCACAGCGAGAAGGTCGCTGGTTCACAGCTCGCACTGTGGCCTTTCTGTAGAGTTTACATGTTCTCCCCGTGTTAGCGTGGGTTTTCTCCGGGTACTCCGGCTTCCTCCCACCATCCAAAAACATGCATGTTAGGTTGATGGTCTTTCTAAGTTGCTCTTAGGAGTGAATGTGAGTTTGTGTGCTTGTTCGTCTCTCTGTGTTGCCCTGTGATGGACTGGCGACATGTCCAGGATGTACCCTCCTCTCGTCCGATGACTGCTGGGATAGGCTCCTGCTAACCCTGACCCTGAATTGGATAATTGGATAATAATAACTAGCTGCTGACTGTAGTGGAAAACAGCCTCTACACAGCATAGTGATTAAACCACAGTATGTTCAGGCAGACGCTTCTTCAGCTCCATGGAAACAACATATATACAGCACTAGCCATGTGCAATGAATTCATCACACACAATCTCTTTCTAAAGATGGTGAATTAAAGATCATTTCAGATATTTTTTGTCTTTGTCCTGATGGTTCAGAGCACTTTTGGCAGCACCAAGAGGTTTTTATAGTGTTATGCACACTAAACACATTTCTGTAATGAAAAACATATTGAATCCTTGAATATACATTGTGTAATTGCTTTGTTTTCCTGAGCTAAGTTATTACGTCATATGAATTTACATAGTTTTTATGAAGTGCACTACAATGTTTTAATTGGATCAGAATAAATTGGTTTGTATTGATCATGAGTGTAATGTGTCTTGTGATGACTTTATTGTCAATTAATGCTAATCAAATGAAGGTGAATGAAATTCAATCACTACTTAAAGCATAGGTCGACAGTAATGACTGTTTTCCTATTTCATAGAACATGATCCCCAGAAAAATAATTGACACATGTGGAATTGTTCCCATATTTACCACTACAGCGCTTTGATATACTTTAATATTAGTAAAGAAAACCTACCAGATCAGACAGATTTTCAGTCCCAGCCACTCCACAGAACTGCCTCATGGTCTCAAAGGCAATGCAGTATCTAGCCATCAGCCTACCAGCCTCTGTCAGGAACAAAAAAATGAACTATGTGACCCTGTTATCTCCCCACCACTAGGATTTAAAACAAATCAGTGGTTAAGAATAAAAAATATTATTATAATGATTATTATTATTATTATTATGTCAGATCAGTCATTTACGTATGTGACATTATACCTGTTGGTTTGATGTTGATGTCCTCGTCCATGCTGATCAAATCAATAGAGGACAGAGAGTTTAGGTTCTTCAGACATAGCTCTATATGGGGACAGAATAAACCAACAGGATGGTTAATAGAGGAATAATGGCGACTGTATGTGACTGTTCACATTAGTAACATGCTAATTCAGCTGGAACAGATAGTTGTTGCTCACCTTGTAGTTTTGCTTCAATGCCACATTTATCTAAGTTGGCAGAGAAACCTAAAAAAAAAGATAAGAATGAAAGAAATGAAGACTTGATTCAAGATACGTAACTATAAAATATATGGCAGAAAATAATCCTGGCATGTGATTTAGTTGGATTTGGGTCTCTCACCGTAGTGTGTGGGGTTCTTCAGGGCTCTGATGTATAGGAGAGTGTTGCGTATCCAGTCCAGAGCCATGTTGACATCGCTGATGGTTTGGAGAGCTATCTCAGCATTCAGATGCTCCACTAGGTGACCATGTAGGCTTGGGAAACAGGCTGTACTGTTAGTTTGTGTACTACAGTATTATTTGTCTGTTGTGTATTTGTTTATGAGTGACAATCATAACCAAAGGCTCTTACAGTACTACCTGCTCTCAATGATCTCTATCCCATTCATAAGTTTCATGTACTTGTCTCTGGTTTGAGACTTGGTCATGATCACTGCGGTGGCCGATGTGTCAAACTAAAGAAGAACAGAAAGTACATTTCTACAGGTATAAATATTATAAACATACATCACCATCTACTGTTATCGATCACACCAGTGACCATTCTTAAAGGGAGATGAAATGAAGGTGGTCCATGATTACACAGGGATCTAAATTAATAATATCCTCTTGTCTGCCAAGAGGATATTATTAGCTGCTGCTGCTCAGCAGGAAGAGGCGGGACTTTAGTTTGATGGGCACATCATTTAGCCAATGACATGCCTGGAAATTATACCATGATGGAACAGAGGGGTGGGGGCGCTGATTCTCCACATACAGTGTTGGCTTATTTTATTTGATTTTTTTGTGTTGGTGATTTTAGAACCAATTCTAAATAAAATCGTTTTGATAACTTTAAGACTTCTTCTAAGGAAGCTGAATCTTTGAAAAAAATCTTCCATCATTATGATGAATGCAGCAAATCACTGTATTTCCTAATAATCCTTTTCAGTAATGTCTCATCTCAATCCCTTCACTAAACAAAATGAAGCTGAATGAAGAGCAAAAATGAAGTAAGAAAAAACCCAAATGTGGTGGTTTTTGGACAATATAAGCAACTACAATGGTTAGTGACTTAGTTGCTGTGTTCCTTGCTGGGAAATACCATGTTGAGTTAAAAAACAACAAGTTAAAAAGCACATTCAGGTTATGTAAGGTTATTACAGTCACTGCTTACATTTCCCCGGCGCTACATCTACGCCACGCTATCCTTTCCAGAATTAAACATGCAGGTAGAAACAGGTGCAGCAGACTAAGACTCTTTGTGATTATTTACAGCCATTATAAATACTACCTTAAAATGTTCGCTTTTACTTTACAAACAAACTAGAACGTCAGCTTCATCACTTTCTAACATTAAACATGTGGAATTAAAGTGTTGTCCAGTGAGAGACGCTATATATTTTTATAATACTGCTGCACTTTGCAGCAAATTGGAGACTAAAGTACATTTTATGGAAATTATTAGCAGAAATCTTGCAGTTTTTTCCGTGGTTTATTGCTGTACACAGGATTATTCTGGATGTGTGTGTTGCTTCTGGTTAAGATGAACAAGTGGTTCTGCCTGGCCTGGCTGCATCCTGAAAGCTAATATTAAATGATTTAGGCTATATACACTACTGCGATTGGGAGAATGAAGATGCGGAAACAAAGACTATATAAGTTCAACTATATCCCTATGTCCTCCCCGCTTCACTATCACAACCTCTCTTATGACGTACAAATTAATCCCATCTGGTAAATTAAACATTTCTCAGATCTGCTCTTTCACAGTCTGCTCATTCAAAGATGACTACAGTTTATATTCCATGTTTTTACCACAAAAATGATTTCCTTTTTTTGTCTTACAATAAAACTATCCTAATAAAACGTGATAAGATCGCAATTCATATATGAATGTAAAATATAATATATATTATCCAAAAAATATATGAATAAACTCTGAATGTCAACTATTTGGGTTAACCAGTGAGAACTTAACTTTGAATTAGAGAAATAAGATATTGGACAACACTTCTTGTTATTGTTGTATTTTAGCATTTTCAAGAAAAAAATGCTTTGAAAATCTGAATAATTCCCTCATAAAAAACATTTGGCTACTTCAAAATGTGATTAGTCAGACAATTTATCATTTATTTGCCATAATGGCTCTCAAAAGAGTTCATTTATAGACCGGGACTTATAAATACCTGGATGAACTGGTTATTGAATGGGTAATGTGGGAACATTTATGAAGGAGTTGAGTTTTGTGCGATCGTGTCCTTACCTGTGGTCGTCCGGCGCGGCCTATCATCTGCAGCATGTCGGCTTCGCTGTACTCCTCACAGGAGCCTGCAACATACTGCATTGTGGACTTGATGACCACCAGGTGAGCTGGGAGGTTTACACCCATGGCCAGAGTTCTGGTAGTAACTGGAGGAGCATTAAAAAAAAATAAAAATAAATAAATTTAAAAAATTCAACCCCCATACAATACAAAAACACCCCGTATTTTAGACTTCTTTTAAAGAACATCTAACTTTACAGAAACTGACGCATTTTATGATGCAGCCCTTTAGTTATTTTGACATGAAATGATTTTACAGGCTGGTCTGAAACCAGATTTGGCCTCACAGAGGACAGGCAGGTCTCCCAGGGTGAAGGCATTTTCTATCACCTTCCTATCAGACAGGTCAACTCCTGCATGGTGGTAACCGACTCCTAACGTCACCAGATCTGAATGGCAAGCATAACACAAAGTTTTATTATAGATTTAAGAAAAGAATTATGATTTCAGCTGCTATTTGTCTGTATTTCTGGCTCTGGTAATTACACAGATGAATGGTGGATGGAGGTTACATCTCTATGCAGAATAGTCATCAGCATCTAACTTGGATTAGTTGTTCGGGTTGTTTCTCTTTCTTTGCGACAATAGTGTTAAAATATGGACACTGAACCTAAACTAAAGAGCAAATCCAAAACTTTTTAAAGCTGAAACCCAACAAGCTTTTTGTCATCTATGTAACATCTGCTAAATGATCGTATAAGGTGTGTAAAAAGGGTTAAAAAATAACTCATTACCTCTCAGTTTTGAATCCAGAATAGAGTTTGCATATTTAATCAATCTGCAGGGTGAAGCAAAACAAGCTTATTATAATAAAAGTTGTGCTAACTTGAGCAGGACACTGTAGCTACGTCAGCAGCATACCTTTGCTTGTGCTCAATGCTCATGATGAATCGGGCATCTTTGGCCAGAACTGCAGCCGACTGCTGAGCTCCTTTCCTTGTAGAACAAAACTGCAAGAAGAAAATATATTTACATAAAATGACACATAAAATGTAAACTAAAACAGTTATCAGTTTTATTTATAACCTTACAATTTTGTTCAATTGTGTAAAACTATTATCGAAAATGATATATCTTTAGAAACCATAGAAGGAAAAAATATTAAATTAGCACTTAAAATACAATTTGTTTGCTACATGCATTTTTTACTTTATTTATTTATCAAACTAAAGTAAATAAACTCTTCATCCCAACACCATGGTGTGCACTGAAGGAGGCCTGGTTCCTCCTAATGGAGTACAATCTTAACTTAAGATCTTTTCTAAGCTTCTAAAATTATTAGAGTAAAATACCCAAACTGTTGCTGCCAGTTGTTAAACTGAATCAAACTGAACTAAAACAATCATTACCTATCTAAATAATTCAGGTCTGCTGAAAATTAAGCTGTTTAGACTTGAGGCCTCTTGTTTACTCATTTCTCCTTTGCTCTGGTAACAGAAGATATTTTTGCCACCTGACAACAGCATCCTTGCTGATGTATGCATAAAGCATCAGAATGTGAGTAATTAGAAAACAGCATGGTACATTTAAGAGACATAAAGGGGAGTGACAGAGGCTACAGTTCACACTCCATCTTATGCAAAATCCGTGATACATGAAAACGCACGACTGAAACAGCATGCCATCCGCACAACAATCATGTTTTCCAGGCATAATTAAAAAGAATCAATCCTGAATGTACCATGAAAAAAACTAACTTTCTTTAACCCAGGAAGAGATCTGCACCCCCATGCTGAGACAGAGACTGCTATGCTCCACTAATCATACACAAGGAACAAAATATGCTAAAATAAAAATTTTAAAAAATGATTTAATACATTTATTCCACAACTACGGCTACTTTTGGGTTCATCAAGCATCAACTTTTTTTTTTACTATTTCTTACGTACCACTAGTGCCGGTTTCTGATCTGAGTACGTCTGTATGATGTTGGCCATCTTGTAGTTAAGAGACAAGTCAAATTTGAATTCTGTCTGGTTGGGGCTGCAGGGAAATCCCAGCACCACCTTCCGAAGCTTAACTGGTCGGTGGCTCTCGTCCAAATTCAGATATGTGGCTGGTCCACTCTCATTTGACAACCAGTCCGCTATCTGATAAAAGGAAGGTGTTTAAAGTTCCACCTCAGGGATGAAACATGCAGCAGCATCTTGTAATTGACTCCATTTCTCTGGTACTCACATCAGCTATGTTAGGAATGGTGGCTGATACAGCCACAAATCTCATGGAGACTCCGGCTTCTGGATTCTGTGATGTTCTGTAGGTGTTAACTGCCTTCATCCTGCTCACCACCACTTCTAAGGTGGCACCACGGGTAGAGTCTTTCACCACATGCACCTGAGGAACAGGTTTCATCCTACAGTTTACTCTAGAAACATCAGACAGCCAACAAACAGTATGACGTGGCCCTTAAGTACGTAGATACTTTAGAATAAAACACAAATACAACAAGGGAAACATAAAAACAAACAAAACTAAGCAAAATAAAGTTTAAAAACATCATTTTAATCTGCTTTTTAAAAGAGATCACTGAGTCTGCACATGTCAGGCAGAAAAGAAGGTTGTTCCAGAGGGAGTCGCTACTGCAAAGGTTGTGATTTCAGCTGTGTTTGCTTCACAACCAGCAGACCCTGATCACATGATCTCAGGGACCTGCTGGGAATATAAGACAACAAAAGGTTACCAATATAAACTGCTATTTAATCTTTTAGAGTTATATATGTTAAAACTGTCATGGAGTGGCTGGCTGAGCTGGAAATCTTTCAGCTGCAGGTGTGGGTGGTGTGTTGGGTCTTACCCTTACACCTGCCCCCATATTCTGATTAGAGGCACTGCTCCTGGGAAGCCGCTGCCTCGTAGACTACTGTCCTCTCCAGGCTCTACCTGCTTTACTTTAGTTTTCTGAATGCAACTTGGTCTCCTTATTTCTCCTGCAGATAGTTCCCCAAGCTTCTCATGCCAGTAAGACTAAAGGAAGACCGGTTATCTTTTCAATTATTTAAGTTATTTCTTGGTTTAATTCTGATTCTCTGGTAATTAATTCTGGGTAATTTATTAAACCATGGTTTGCGTTTACTTGGGTCTCATTATTCTTGCATTATGACATAAAGCCGAATTTTTAAATGCACTTGGTAATAAACAGAGTGACTGAAACAGGATAAGGTGGCACGAGAAGCCGGAAAATATTTTATTAGCCTCGCAGCAGCATTTTGGACAATCTGAAGATATTCTAGAGACTTATTTTTTCCAGAAACTGAGCGTAGACTTTAGTAACACGAGTGCATCCTCTAAAAGAAGGTTTGAGTGCTCGTGTAAGGGATATATCAGCAAAAAGATGATGATATAAGGATGAAGAGAACTACTAAATATAAAACTAGCTGCCACACTCTAAGGAGGATTCCTAAAAATGATTTATTAAGTGTACCATTAAAATGTGAAGGGCATGTTTAACATTTCATTATAGCGGGTCACGTTTGGTTCTATAAGGGCCGCAGTCCTGTAGATTTTCTATGTATTCCTGCTTTAACTCGCTTGAATCAAAATAAATGGATCTATCAGGTTCTGCACAAAGACTCATTCATTTGAGTCAGCAGTGTTGGAGCAGTGATGTGTGGAAAAACCTGTTGGGTATCCCTGCACTACAGTGCTGTACACCAGTTTGGTGTATTTCTAATTTGAGTGTTACACAAGCCGCCCAACTGTAGTATAAATCACACATTTGTTCAACGAAATAATAGTTTGAGTGACGTAACATATATTATATTTATCTGCTTGTTTTTTTTTAACATTTCCATTGAACCACAATTAGAAAAACATGATTTTCCTCAGTTTTTAATTTAATATTACTTAAGGCACATAAACATATTTGCCTCTACATTTTTTATTTTAAATGGGTTTTTGCGGATGGCTAATTCAACACACAGACAATATTGTTAAAGTTGCCATTTTAACCAATCAAAGCACCTTGCACTACATATGTTATGGTTTTGTTAGTTTTGTTTTATAGACTTCCTTGTTTCTTGTTTTATTTTGTAGTTCTTCCTGTTTTGTCCC
>JBAMHX010000009.1:2564022-2577024 GCA_037177515.1 Pseudomugil tenellus | reverse complement strand
ATGGATGGATGGATGGATGGATGGATGGATGGATGGATGGATGGATGGATGGATGGATGGATGGATGGATGGGTGGAAAACTACTTTGTCTTCGTATTATATTTTGTACAATACTAATGAAGTTGTGTGAATATTATTGAGAGCATTTTTTAAGATTGTTCTTGTTTAAAACCAAAGTTAAATTTAACAGTGACACGTTATTTTTTGGTGTAATTAATCAACAGAATGAGTTACTTTTGAATTAACTGTAACTAGAAATTCCACCTAATACTGATTTCTGGTTGGTTTTTAGTCAAAATATATTAATTTTTAGTTTGTTTTCTTTAAATTGATCATTTCCTGCAAAGGAAAAACACTGAATTGTTTTCTTACTTTTTAACAGAGTAATTTCCTTTAGAATTTTACTTTAAGTAACAGTAATTTAATCAGTGGTTTCAGTTTAATCAGTTCAGTTCACCAACTCTTGAACCAATAAAAGATAAAACTTGAGAAACAAAGTATTTTTTACTGGACCTGTGAATTAAAATATTCTTATTTAGCATAACTAAATCACTTTTTTAGAGTTCAAGTGAATTAGAAGGGTTTTTGCAGAGGCTGTTCATTATCGCTTGAGTTCTCCACCTAGAGACCAGTGTCTTACATTACAAGAGAGCATTCATTTCACCTCATCACTCCCAAATACAAAGTGGCAGCTAATGTCATGGTTAGTCACGGCCATTCTCATTAGCAGTAACACTTTATAGAAGCTACGTGAGTGTTATGTGAAAAACCCTTCCCCAGTGAGCCCTGTGGCAGTCTGTGACTGTGTTGGGGTAGCGTTGAACCTTGTATGCAGAGGGGTTGAGGCATCATGGGCGGAACGACAGCTTTCTTTGTGCCCTCGTCCTGCATTTCTGCTTGTTGCGGCTGTAGAGGGGGTCGGCCAATTGCTGCAGATGAGCATGCAGGAGAGGGTGAGAGGGGGGGCTCGGGAGCTGCATGGCCAACCGTCGCCTGTGGCCGGTGAAGAAAAGGAGGCACTGTTGTCATGGCGACCTGACTGAGAAAAGTTTGAGGTCTGGATGCTGTCTGGCTGCTGTTGTTCCTGAGGTCATCTTTAGTTGACGAGTCACCTCTGCTGGTCAGCACTGGTATCTTGAACAAGCTGTTGTGGGGGGGGGGGGACGACTTAAAATTGGTACAAGAAGGAAAGAGAAACTATTGCGGAAACTATTTAAGAAAGAAAGGTATTCTAGCCTCTGGCTACAAAGCCAACATGGAAGGTGGTTTAGCATGTTTTCGTGATTTTCTCTTCAACAGGTTAATCTAAAGTAATTAAGTCAGGAACACAACGAGTTTAACCGCTTCTTTACAAGCTCTATTTTTCTACTTCCTGTTAAAATGAGACACACAAAATGAATTAAGTATATCACAAAGGACCTGTATGTATACTCTAACTAAATGTAAGACATGTGAGATTACTGCACAAATGTTTGAATAAAGATATGCATTACTGTATCACCATGAACATAGTAGAAAATAAAATTATCTCCTCCTAAAAGAACATTATTTTACTGTCAGTGAAAGCCATATAAAACCGTCGGTTCATCCCTCAGCGCCAGTTCTGCTTACCAAAAGTGGCCCACTAGGCGGCTCACATTCTGTGCAAAAGTAGAAGCTAAAGGTGAGTTTAGGCAGTTTTGCAAATGTTTTAATATTATTGTTAATCAGGTAAATATCTCCGTCAGCTGTCAGCCATCACCTTAGAAATACCATGAGGAGCGAAGCCCAAGATAACATGATGGGAATAGAGAATCCTTGACTATGAAACCTAATTTGCCTTCAAAAATAGCAGGAAATTCACAACTAGTTGAGTTTTGTAGAACTTTTCACCACAAAACAGCGAAAGTAAGACATGATTTATGAAAAGGTGTTTATCTATGCTACTATTTGGAGTCTCAGCTTTCATGCAACAATTTATGGTAATAAATGGTTTGCTTGAAGTGGAAAAATTATCACAAAGTCTAAAATGGACAGAGCTGCTCTTACGTTTTTGTTTCATTCCTATAAAATCGTTTAGTGTTTGTCTTGCTGACAATGTTTGGTATAGTTCTTTTAGCCAAGTTTCTTTCCGTGATTTTGGTATGCTGCGTGGTAGGATTGACTAATCTTAACATGTAGAAAGATCTGTCTCATGCTGTCATCTCCATACAAGGCGCTCTCGTTAAGAAGAAGTTAAAGTACTGAAAATACTCATTTTACATAAATAAAGATGCGAATCTTGATAGATTATTTAGAAATCTAAACACATACATAGTTTCTACATCTGCCAATTGGGAATAAACTCTCCACTGATTTGATCTCTATAGCCACATATAGTCACATCCCAACTATTTGCAGTTAAACCCTGATTTCACTAAAGTATTACTATGTTGAACAGATTTCTTCTCATCATCCAAACTAATCGGTACGAGCTCTTGATTCAAAATATTTTACCATCATTTTAATAAATTACCGACACTTGCCTTCTGCGTAGAGCTGGGCCTTTTGAGCAGTCCAGTGATACACATCTGCTAGGACCGAAGTCTTGCAGGATTTCACCTTCACCATTCTGAGAGTCACCATGAAAGTGATCCATGAAGTCTTCACCCAGCCAAAGACTATCACACGCTATGGCGCAGCCAATGCCGCCATCTCCAGTCTCTTCCATGTCTCTGTCATCACTGTTAAAACTGTAATTACTGTTGAGATTTGTAGATAAGATGCTAAGATAATTTGATCCTTTCGAAGACTGTAATATATTTGATTTTTGTGGGAAACCTGTGGAAACAGTAGAAGAAAAGAGTTTAAAAACACTTAAAATTTAAGACATTGACCATTTCCCTTTTTCCAATCATTATAAATATATATATAACATAAAACAGAACTTTATCAGGTAGGAAGATCTTTAGACTAATAGCAAAAACACCAAGTAATGTAAATCAGAAAAATTAAAATTAAAGCTAATGCGAATACAACATACCATACAGGGTAGAGAATGACTCTGCCTCCTTCTGCATGTCCTGGGTGGCAGGAATATGAGTAAAAGGTGGAGGTGTTTCCAGCCGCCATGGGCAAGCCTCTTCCTGCAGTGGTTTTCTGTATAATACAGTTTAAAAGAGAAAAACATTTTATCAGCTGACAGAGGAAGGTGAGAGGTGAAGAATGTTGGGGGAGGTTGATGTGGTGCATCCCTTAGTACTTACACCTTGTGAACTATAGGTTTCTCAAAAAACAGGCTGTCCGAAAACAAAGTCCCATCACAGGCATCAAGCATCCCTCCAGATAATATGGGCACTCACAGATTTGAAGGATTTACACCGTGTCGGTCACTGTGGCCCCTGGTTATCTAAAAATCACATTAAAGGTTTAAAAACTAGGATGATTTTTTTGTTTTTAGTGTATAATTGCATTAACATAGAACAGATATGAGTTTATCATTCAGGTTATTTTTTCAGATGTAGAACCTCCCAATAATGCAATAACACCATAATTAGGTTATGCATGAATATGGATTTTTGATTTTATTGGATAAAAAAAAAAGGTTTCAATTCTGTACTTATACAGAAGGGGGGAAATAGCTTTTAACAATGACAAATCATGATTTGGAAACTAGGTGACAATGAACAGAGCCTAAATCAAGATGTAAGAAAAAAATTGTAAATTATTTTTTTTAAGTCAAATGTTTTAAAATTTAAATGTATCATATTTTTAATACTGTCCCTGTTTGGGGGGCTAACAGTTACCGTGTTTTGCTAGCTATAACAGTCAACTATTAACGGTCAAACGTGACAATTTAGTCATTTAACTTAACAACTAAGCAAATACATTAATCATTTTCAGTGTTATCTTTGTTTACCCACCTGTTACAATCAATATAGTTCTTCTAGAAATATTAAAATATTGTGTAGTCAGTCTAAAACTTTGACCCCGCTACATATGACATTAGCGCCACTTTGCTCCATCGGCGTGAGCTCATAATACATTCACAACTTTATTAGTACGTTTTAGCAAACAGGACAGTGGTAATGCTCCCAGATAGGTGCTACATTTCACAGTGCTGAGTAAACTGTATATTATTGTGTAACTAATAAAATAATATAAAGAGTCCCTGTTAAAACATTATCTGCTTTCTAGGGAAAATACACCAGACAGGTATTGATCAGACAAATCACCGGGACAAGCAACAAAGGCCAACGAGAAGCCAACCATGGGAGACATAGGTAACATATTTCCTGTGCTGGCAAACAATTCCTGTCTCTGCCTCTGTGGTAATTTTATATAAAAAAAAAAACTAATTGCACATAAAATGTTTAAGTTAAATAGTAACTCGGTGCTTAATTTATCGCATCAAATTAATCGACGATTAACAGCCATCAACCTAAAAAATCTGCTACCAAAAGAGATGGTCATTAAGTCAGGATTTTATGCCTCCTATGTGGAATGTACCATTACGAACATTTCGGGGGAGCACTGCGCCGACGCGTAACAATACGCGACAAAATTATACAAGCTAGAAACTGTAGTAATTCCCCTTTTATGACTGTTTTATTTAATAGTTACACATTTTAAAGCGACTGTTCGAGAAACTATTTGTTCTGTAACTGCGGAGCTAAATAAATGCGCGATTACCCTTACAAGAGCAATGATTTGTCCCAAACCAGACCACCACGGAAAATGGCGACTGTGAAATAGATGGAAGACGAAAGTAAGAATTTATTAAATGCAGCGTTTAAATCGTTCTCTGCTTCAATCCACACCACTCGGAGGTAACGTTTGCTTGTTTATCATTACATTATTGATGTCTTTATAGTAACTAGTGCGGGGTTATTTTCATTAGCTTTAGTTTAGCCTCAGGAAAAGGTTTTGGTATGGAACAGCCTTAATGGAATGGTCTGCAGCTCCTGCAAGCAGCATCCAACAACACAGCGTGATACAAACGTCAAATAAATGCAGTTATACCACAAACATCCGAAGTCTAAATGGTCGGGTTTGTTCTTAAAGTACGTACTTTTGAAAATACAATCTAACTGCTGTGAGATGGCATATTGGTGAACTACTGAGCTAAAAGTTTTAGCTCTGAACAAAACCCACAACCGCTCATCTAAATCCGTTTGCGAGGTCCATCCTTTTGCAGATTTGGTGCTGCTGTGTGGATGATTCAGAATCATTAATCAGCCTCAAGACCACTCAGTTGTTATGACACTTTTATTGCCCTTCAAATCCCAGACCTTTCACTCCCTCGACCTTGTACCGTTTAAATGACTACAATTAATCATTTAAGCAAATAGTCAAATATATTTAGTATTTAATCGTCTTTTTGTCAATGCAAAAACGTTTAACCATCTCAAATACACGTTACTTTCTATCTAAAAAATTCACATAAGTAATTTGAAAGTGTGTTACTCATTTATTCATTTATACTAATTTTTTCGGATAATCTCAATCCCCAAAATGATAAACTTCCGAATTGGGATGAAATACTGATATTATTATTATTATTATTATTATTAATAAAAATCGTAATAATAATAATAATAAAAACGTAATACAATTACCAGGACAGGTCTGATTAATCTGGACATTCCTAACAATTTTCTTTCTTTACAGATTACATTTTTCTTCTTCTTCTTTTTGGGGGTTGTTAGCCATTGTGGTGACCTCTACTGTCTACAACCTTCATGACATGTTTCTCAGAGCAAGTTAACAATACGTACACCTTCATATAGTATCCTAACAGAACTACAAAAGAGAACTAAATATAAGCAAGTGCTAAGGTTTAAACCAAGCGTAAACCTCCGTTGGAAAAAAATTAAGATTATGCATATTTGCCAAAAATCGCAGTTCTTTCCTTATCCACTAGGGGCTCCAAAACAGCAAATCCCTGTAGACTCACATGTTTAAAAAGACCAACTTCACAGCAGAAATAAACATGTTTAAAACTTGATATGAAAACATTTTAGATTTAATAGGTCAAGTTTATCTTTCTAACACCTGTGAGGGGGTGAATTTCTTTCATAACCCAATTAGAGGTTATTTAATCTTGAAATTCAGCATAATTATGGGCATGTTCTCTTGATTGAATTGGCATGAAGAAGGCATAGTCTAGCACAAATGTGGTATTTAGCCGACTAACAGCTTTAGCCGACCTTCCTCCGTTACCTGGTTAGCTCAGAGTTAGCTGTTAGCAACAGGCAGCTGTTAGCAACAGGCAACGTCATCGAAATTGACTTTGATAAACCCATCTCAGCTGTACGTCTTTGACAGGTTTAGTATTTTCCAAGAGCGACAATATGTGTGACGCTGCCAAGGTAGTGACAGTAGGAACCTCCTAACGAGATTACGTTTCCTTATTAAAAACCTACTGAGAGGCTCTATTCATCTTTATAAAGTGTATGGTTTAAACCAGGGGAGGTAAACCTTGGCCCTCTTCCAGACAGTTTTCCATGTCCCCCTGTTCCAACACACCAGATTCAAATGACTGAATCAGTGTGGAGATCTTGATAAGCTGTTGGATCCATTTAATTTGAATCAGGTGTGTTGGACCAGGTATACACGGAAAACCTGCAGGATTTTGGCCCTTGAGGATCAGGGTTCCCCATCCCTGGTTTAAATTAAACAAAAGCAGTTTTATGCTACCGGGTTTTTATGCAGACATGTTGGGCTCCAATTTACTATCCGTAAAAGAAAAAAAAGATGTCTTCTTTATGTACATAAATAGGTACGTTTGTTTAAAAAAATCACTGGCATAATATCTTGATCTATCCCTGACATTGTCATGGTTGTTTGGTAATGTATCATGTAGAGGGCAGTGCAGAGTTCATTGTTGTCCTCCAAGTTCCGCATTTGTTTTGTATAATGGGGAACATGGCAACGCTTGGAGAGATAAATAATAATGCACATTGTTATGAAGCTAAGCTTGTGTTTTTTTAGCCCTTTTTTCTCAATTAAACTTTAGCGGGTTGCGCTGCATCCTAAAAAACATAATAACAAAAGCTTTGCATGCTAACCGCTAGTTTTCTGACGCATGTAACCCATCTAACCCGCTTCTTGTGTGACAGTGTAAATACGTAAATACTATCCTTCACAAAACCAAATTAATTAAAAATGAATGAGATGGACATCCACGTCACCATTACCCAAAAATTCAGATTCCTGTTTACAGGAACAGAACTTTCATTACAAGAATGTTTCACTCTGAAGGAGCTTGTGTTTGCGGTTTTATCTATCCCAAACTCTATAATAGTGGAAACAAGCGGACGGAATGCAACAACATGCATTTGTTGTACTGTTTCAGAATTGTAATGTAAACAGGTTCTTAGGATACATTTAGACAAAAAGCAAAAATTGCGTTTCGCTCTCACTTTAATTCCTCGTTTACACGACTGTTTTAGTTGGGGCAATCTACGTGAACAAAGAGACGCAAAAGTGCACAAAATTTCCAAATTCTCATTGTCGTATGCACGACCAGTGTGTAGGTGGCAGCACCACCAAAACCAAATGCCTTCACGTCTACGTCTCTATTTCCTCTTTAGACTAGCGCAATCAATCAAAACAACATGAAGAAGCACACCAGCTAGCATAATTACTCTCTGTGATGAATGTAATCAATTGCTGACACCTGCATTACATTTACTGCTACTAGCGTAAGTTGAAGTTCCGCCGTGCTATGTTATCATTTTCTTGAACTGGGTCGTGATTATGACGTCATCTTGATGTGACTGCAACGCACTTTTGCGTTGTCAACCATTTAGACGGCAACAACGGGGTGAAGCTTGGTCAGGATTTCCACTCCGAAAGGCGTTTTGTGATTTTTGCGTTTTCTACCCATCAAAACTCTGTTTCCTTCTAAACGATATGGACATCTGTTAAAATGTTTTGCGTTTTCCCCCATTGCCATTGTCGTGTAAACGGGGCCTTAGTCTCATCCATTCATTTTCTACTGCTTATACAAAGTGGGGCGTGGTGGTTGCAGCCTAACCACTCAGGTTCACCGAACCGTGGTGCAGCTGACTGCAGTCAACAGGAGTGGATCTATCAGGTGCACCATGTTTCATAAGCATACCACAAGAGCTGTCAGTCTCTGCTTCTGTAAAATACGGTTCTATTCTATGTTCTATATTCGCTTCTTGGCACTTTGAAATATACATCAATCTAGAGTAGAACTGGTTGTTCAGGCAGAAAATCAGTTGATGAAAGTGGTCCTGGTGGGTTTGATCAGTAAAAGGACTACATGTTCATTTTGGACCGCATGTTATTCTGATACAATTCCTCATCACTTGCACCAAGCACTCATAAATGTAATAAATGACACAGTGGAAAAGGTGCATTTATCTTGGAGGTAGAAAGTTGCGTAGTATTGTAGCCTATTGTTTTGACACCAAACATCCTTACTGTAAACTAGAAAAGCACTCGGAGAGAGCAGACCTCTGCCAAGCAGCTCAGTTTTCCCATACAAAAACCAGAGCATGCAGCTAAAATTGTTTGGTTGCTAGCCCACATTACACTGACTTCAATTTGTTTTGGTTACCGGGGCTTGAGTCACAACATCCATCCCAAAAGCCCAGAGAAAAGCAGCTGGCGACACCAGAAACTCTCCACCATCTTTTCCCATTTGCACATTTTTTTTAAAAAAAAAGGAAAAAGCTCGTACGTCCACGCTGGACAACCATCGCAAAACAGTGCATATCTTATAATGATTACTTAATTTTTTGTTGAAAAGACACTTCTAAGACAAGTCCATGTCCTATGAGACAGTCTTGTGCCGTAACATGCTGCTGTCACATTCAATTGTACGGCTTTGTGTCATTGCGTTTATGAAAGATTGTAATTGAATGACATATGTCACTGCTCATTTTTTTATGTGTGTCTCTTGGAAATGACTAGAAAGAGGTTTGGGCTTATTTTAGAGTGATACATCTCTTAGAGCTCAGTCACACATGATCTTTGACTGAGCGAAAAACTGCAGACAGAAACGGCCTGTAGGAGGCATCACTGCCATCAAATGAGTGCCTATCTCGTAGTGTTAAAGAATCCTTCAAAACCTTCCTGGATCCAGACCATAATCCAGATCACCTCCAAAATTTAATCTCTTGTTCATCTTCCCGTTGTGGATATATCTCAAAATTTCATAAGAATCCGTCCATAAGTTTTTGAGTTATATTGTACAGAGACAGACGGAGGACGCTTTTTTTTTTTTTTTTTTTTTTTTTTTTGGCTGGTTTATTATTCACTTTAAAGCATTTCAAGTAGGCCTGTACCAACTATGTCACAGTTATGCAATCCTCATGTAAACAGTAGCACCGATGTTTGACATGTTCCTGATGGAATAGGGTATCAGGCAGAAAGCTCCGCAGCAATTCCACAACGCTTCTACGTCCATTAAATTCCTGGGGTATGACAAGAAGCCCAGACTTCCCTTTCTTTGGGGGTATCCCGAGGCTTTTCCAGGCTAGCCAAGAAATATAATTCCTCCAGCATATCCTGGGACTTCCCTGGGGTCTCCTCCTACAGGGATATGCCCAAAACACTTCCGTCTAGGAGGCATCCTAACCAAGTGGCCGAGCCACCTCATCTCAGTCCACTTAATAGACAGGAGCAGCGATTCTTCTCCTAGTCCCTTCCAGATGACTGTGCTTCTCATCCTATCTCTAAGGGATAGCCCGGTCCCCCTGCGAAGGAAACTCATTTCAGGCGTCTGTGTTCGGTTGGTATCTCATTCATTCGGCCACTGTGCACAGCTCGATTGTAAATAAAGAGGAAACGTGAGAAGTTAATAAATGGCCGATATTATTTTGAGTATCAGTGGTAATCAAAGAGCCACAATTGGTTGTTCCATGTGCTGGGCTGTAGTACATCTTATCTTCCCAGGTAGATTGCAGAACTTTCACTCAATCTTTATTTAAAGAAAACAATAAATCAGAAAAGGATTATTTGGTGGGCTGCACGGTGGAGAGGTGGTTAGTGCTGTAGCCTCACAGCAAGCAGGTTGCCGGTTCGATCCCCAGCTCGGGCGGTGGCCTATCTGTGTTGAGTTTGCATGTTCTCCCCATGATAGCTTGGGTTCTCTCCGGGTTCTCCGGCTTCCTCCCACAGTCCAAAGACATGCACATTGGGGATTAGGCTGATTGGGGACTCTAAATAGACCTAAGGTGTGAGCGTCTGTATGCGCAGTTGTTTGTCTATGTGTGTGGCCCTGTGATAGACTGGCAACCTGTTGCCTCTCGCCCGTTGGCTCCAGGGATTGGCTCCAGCTCCCCCCGCGACCCCGTTTGGGAATGAGTGGTAGAAAATGGATGGATGGATTATTTGGTCTGTCTGACTGGGTCTCGTGTTTGCTGTTTATTTATCTATGGTAGTGATTACGGATGCATGATATTTTTTGGAACGTTAACATATCTGCCGATTCGGGTTATTTTTTATCTGTTCGATAAGTATATTTTTCCGTTAAAAGTCCTCGATAATGTATGAAAAATTTTGGATTATTTTCAGGCAACGCAGCGCTAAAGCGCTAAAGATGGTGGATTATGCGCACCTTACCAGAAGGACCCAGGCTTGATCCCATCACTGCCTGACTAATAATAAGCAGTTTGGTCGTATTTAGCAGGAGATAACACAACATTGCTGGGAAGTCATTTAAAGACAATAGGGAAACATCTGGAAAGTTTGTGCCAGTGGAGGTGCATTGAAACATCTAAGTACGTTCTGTCGTCGTGTCCAAAATACATCAAGGAATGGCAGATACTGTTTGGTGAGCTGTCTTGTTTTGGGCTTGCAGTTTTCTCAGCAAAAACAATTTTTTCATGTGATACTGATAGAGCTGTGATCAAATTTCTTCTCTCCACCGATCTCTACTGGAGACTTTAAAACAATGTGAGCATCTGTAACTATGGGAGGGGCCACATTACACTAATCCAGTGTACAGCCTGCCAGAAAGAATTTGAAGAAGAAAAAGGCCCCGTCCCTGGGTGACTAATAATGAACAGTATGGTCGTTTTTCCGCAGATGAAAGCATTGTTGGGAATTCCGAGATGAGGGAAAAAGATTTAAAGTTTTTAAACAACTAATCTAATCACTTACTTGAAAAATTGTAATTGCAGCGAAGAAGTATGGAAAAAAATACGAAGCTGCAGCTTAAAGCTTAAACAATAACATAGAGGGTGGATCTATCCATTCAGGACACTATAGAGACTTTTCAACCGAAAAGGTTACAGAATTCACCTAATGTTTGAAGGTGCAGTTTATTTTATATATTTGATTAGATTACTGTAATTGAGACTGACACAGTATGTCACTACATATAATTTTATATTTAAACACAGACACCTTTAGAGATAAGCCGTACATCTGTTATTTAAATTTCAAGGGATGCGTTTTGCTGATTTAATGACCACATTTTTGTGACATGAGATGTAAAAAATAAGCGTTAGAAGGGCCAAAGCTGTTACAGATACGCCAGAGCTACTTAAATATCAGTTTCCGGTCACTACATCAAGCACAAACTGCAGATTGTAGTAAACATAAAAATATTGGTAACTGGGATGAAAATATCGGTATCGTTTGAAATTTTTCATATCGTAGTAGTGTGTCATGTCAGCTTTTCACCACCAAAATAAATACCCTGTCATTTATTGTCTCAAGTATCAGGTTAAATTCTGTCGCACCTAATGGCCTGTTGCCCGTACCACCAGTTATGATGCAGTGTTTCAGAGTAAAATGCTGTTTCATTTTTAAAATCCACTGGATACACTTTGGCTTTTATCCACTGACTTTTTTCTTGAACAGTCTTCCCTGCTCTCAATTGATGCAGTTTCACAGTATTAAATAAAATAAAAGAACTGCACCATATTTTTAGGGAAGCGGCATGTCACAATGCTTCAGAAACGCTTTGATGGAACAGACGAGTAATGCTCCAAAACGGTTACGTTTGTTAATTAGGTGAAATAAAGGTATTAAGCTCTTACCGCTACATCACAGCATGCTCAGGATATTTTAGAAGAGGCTAATAATATAGTGATTTGTTAGCCCTGACATGCTGTTTGCCAAGCTAATGATAAGTCTTGGATTAACAGTGGCTGGGGTGGGAGAGGGAGTTGTCCAATAATTGGAGGGTTTGTAGTCTGAACCCTTCTTCATCCCAATCATTTTACCATTGTATCCCTTGGCCAACACAATTTGTAAATGAATGTTTGTTGTTGGTTGGAGTGGAAGCAGATTGCCAGTCACAATCCTAAATCTATCCCAACGTAGCGGTGACTACACATAAAGCTTACCACCACCAGTGAGCTAAATTACCAGCATCTATGAGTGCAATGGGCTACATAATGCATACATGTCAACTTTCTTTGACAGCATTCGCTGTTAGTTCAGAGCTGTTTTATTGTCCCACTAGCTTTGACCCTCCATTCCACCTCTGTATTACAAGAAGGATACTAATAAGCCAAAAAGACTTGCCAGATCTGCCTTCAGCAAGCATTGTGAAAAAGGCTTCATTGGCTTGAGACTCTCAGATTTTATTGTATGGTTTATTTAATTTATTAATTTAAATTTTTTTTTGTCCTACATGAATTTAGATGTGTATAGCAACAATGTTAGTTCCATGTAGTCTTTTACAGAAAGATGATACTCAGTTAAGGTCCCCAAGAGGACAATCTGTATTGAATTTCACGATTATCTGATACAGACGTGGACAAAATTGTTGGTACCCCTCAGTTAAAGAAGGAAAAACGCACAATTCTCACTGAAATCACTTGAATCTTAGAAAAGTAACAATAAATAAAAATGTATCGAAAATTAAATAATCAAAATCAGCCATCACTTTTGAATTGCTGATTAACATAATGATTAAAAAAAACTAATGAAACAGGCCCGGACAAAAAAATGATGGTACCCATAACTTAATATTTTTTTGCACAACCTTTTGAGGCAATCACTGCAATTAAGCGATTTCTGTATTTGTCAATGAGCGTTCTGCAGCTGTCAACA
>JBAMHX010000009.1:2510231-2520532 GCA_037177515.1 Pseudomugil tenellus | reverse complement strand
CATCTGGATCAGCTACATCTGGATCAGCTGCATCTGGATCAGCTGCATCTGGATCAGCATCTGGATCAGCTGCATCTTGATCAGCATCTGGATCAGCTGGATCTGGATCAGCTGAATCTGGATCAGCTGGATCTGGATCCGCATCTGGATCAGATGCATCTGGATCAGCATCTGGATCAGCTGCATCTGGATTAGCATCTGAATCAGCTGCATCTGGATCAGCTACATCTGGATCAGCTGCATCTGGATCAGCTGAATCTGGATCAGCTGGATCTGGATCCGCATCTAGATCAGCTGCATCTGAATCAGCTGCATCTGGATCAGCTACATCTGGATCAGCTGAATCTGTCCTAATGATCTTTTAAACATAGACATAAAAACTGACAGTTTATGACAGTTGTCCAGATTTTTTCCAAAACAAGCTGATCAATTAGTTGTTGTTTTTTTTTTTATTCTGGTGGTAAAATTTGATTTTCTTCCTTTTTAATGTGATTGTTAAAATTTAGCTCTGAGTCCAAAGTGACAGATTTATGGATTGATCGTTTGGTTTTAGCACTCCTGCCTGAATGCTCATCTTTGTTTTCAGTCATTAACATCCATTTTATTTTATTTAGCTGATGAAATTTGGGAATATCCATGTAATAATATGACCAAGGCATGTACTTCAGCTTTGTCTTGGTTCAGAGTTTTCTTGTGAGGCAGTAATACGGCTTCGCAGCAATACAAATGTAATCAGATATCTGGTTTGTTTCCAGGATGGGAGCTAGTTGGAGCATGCAGATGTTGAACAATAGGGTAAACCTTGAATAACTCCTGATGTCATCACTGCTTGAGAAGATATATAGTTACCGGTTGATATAAAGTAGTTTTTATCTTTCAAGTAGGATTCAAACTAGATCAGAGATGTACTGGAGATTACCACCCAGTTTCCCAGTAAGTCTGATAGAATGTTCTGGTGGATTGAGTCAAAAGCAGCACTGAGATCTAACAGAACCAAAACCGAGTTTAGATGGATGTTCTTCAAAACAGTTGCAAATCTGTTATGTGGTTGAAACACTGAATGAAAGACGACAAAACAATTGTGACATGTTAAGAGTTTGTTTTGTAATCTCGTAGATGTCTTCTGTGCATTTTTCAATACAGCCTTCCTCACGTTACATGGACATTTCCTGTACTGTATGCTGGAAAACCGCTCCACACCATTCTTAGTGGTTTTGGGGTGATATTCAGTTCATTTGTCCTCCACTCATGGTTTTTATTGGGACATCCAAAGAGTTCCATTTAGGTTTCAGACTGTATTTCTTCCTTTACATTATCGTAAAATTGTGTCATGCTTGCATACAGTTTGGTTCAGTGCATTTTTTGTATTCTTTCAAGCAATTCTACCTGCTAGTTCCAGGTCTTTTTAAATGATGTAATTAACTTTTGGACAACTCTTCCGATAATTCTGTTTACTGTCAGAAATCTTTCGAGCAGCACCAGGTCAGGGCCAAATCATGGTGAAATGATATGTTTCCAGTTATTAGCAGATCCTAGCTGGAACATTAAAATGAAAGATTTTATATATGAGGTGATAAATTACAGATGCACATTAAGTGACTTTTTGTGAGTTGGTAGTTTTACAGGCCTGGTGAACACGGTGCAGAGGAGTCACAGACCAGTACCGAGTCAGAGACATGGACTGGTCAGTGATTTTCTGGTAAACATTTTTTGCAGTTAAGATATTTGTTTTTGAAGTACAAAGTTGATTTTCTGACAGACATCAAATGTTTGTTTAGTTGCAACATTCTTTGCATGTAACATTTAAAGATAGTTGTGTACTTAGAGGTTACAAAATAAAAAAGTCTGGTTTTTTTTTATAAAGAATTCAAATATCTTAAATGAAGGCGTTATAAATTAGTTCGAATAAATTATATATAAATATGTCGGAGCCCTTCAAACGAAAAGAATAATTATCTCTTTCGATAAATAATTTGTTTTCGTTTCAGCGAAAGTTTGGGCTTTTTTGGCTACAGTAACTCGCCGTAGTCTCGGTGACACGTGATCA
Organism: Pseudomugil tenellus; assembly: GCA_037177515.1. Lineage (NCBI taxonomy): Eukaryota > Metazoa > Chordata > Actinopteri > Atheriniformes > Pseudomugilidae > Pseudomugil > Pseudomugil tenellus. Next base: position 2,518,485 of record JBAMHX010000009.1, on the reverse strand, counting down.
CAAAAAATTATAAATAGAGGTTCTGTGATCATTTGTTTCTTTGACTTGGGAAAGAACGTCGAGAAACATGGCGTCGACGAGCCGGTGCGTAGCTACTTTGAGTAACTATAAAACATCCGTTTTCTTTCTAAATGAGATTTAGAAATTCATACGGTGGGAAAATATGCTGTGTCGTCTTTGTTTAGATGATAGCATTAAGTTGGTTTTAAAACATTATGCCCCTGTCTTTACCGTGAGGTAGTGGATCTATTGTGCTTGTTGACAGCTAGTTAGCTAGCCAGCTAGTAAGATAACATTAGATGCTACCAGAAGTCACTGTTTGTGTTACAGTTACAGGTCGTTGGAAAGCAGATTATTGGTGTTCAGTATTTTCTGTTGATGTTCAGTTATTTGTCTCGTATTGTGGACCCCCCCCTCTCCCTCCCCCAAGTGCGTTATCTAGTCTGTGTGGAAATAGCATCTGTCTGCCTCGTATATGTGTCTGTTTTTAAGATTGTTCTTTAGATTTATCTTCTCATTAGCAAATAGGTAATTAGATTAGCAATGCATAGATGAGTTTTTACAGGTCTGTGTATGTTTATTTTCACTTTTCCCACTTTGAGGATGAAACTTATGTTTTCCAAGTTCCTTATAATTTTTATTTCTTATCTTCATCATTTGTACGCATTTAGAAGCCCCCCCCCCCCCCTCTTTTTTTTTTTAGTCATTTTTATTATTTTTACCTTAACTCAATGTGATCTTCATCATCTTGTTCTCCTGTGCAGCGGAGAAGGCCTGACTCTGCCCAGAGTTCAGTGTCCCAACCATCCTGATGCCATACTGGTGGAGGACTACCGAGCGGGGGACATGATTTGTCCTGAATGTGGCCTTGTTGTAGGTGAGTACAGATCATGTGACTTTGCTTTTGCTAACTGTATTCTGTTTTGGTCTGCAGTTTTTTGTTTTTACACTTTTTATCTTTGCTTTCCTCAGCCGAGGCCTGAGATGTTGTTACAGATTTACGTTTTCTGGAAGACACAACAGACGTAAACACAAGGAAAAGTCATGGCACATTTCTACGCTTGTGTACATGCTAGTCTTACATTGCAAATACGGATGAAATGGAATCAAATGTTTGATAAATCATGATATTCTCATGTTGCAGCTTTAATCTAATAAACAGTTGATATTTACATCTGCAGTAATATCAATGATACAGCAGACTGGGTGTAAACAATCAAATAAAAAAAACTTTTCATCCTGGAGGGAAATTCAGTATTCAGGTACAGCCAATCCAAGGTTACACAGAAACAGGCATTACATACGCATTTGGACGGTATATATGCACAACTAGCTGAACCAGAACTCCATTAATACAGATTAAGGGGAAAAAACACTTAAGGTACGTATGAGGAGAAAAAAAGATAAGCTATCTGTTCAGCATACCAGCAGATGCAGACTAGTATACTTAGAAAAAACACTTCAACATAAAAGCACATAAAAGAAACAATTCACATAATATTATTGGGGAGTGCGAGCCCCCAGTAGGACCAGTAAGCTGCAGCCAGAGCGGACTAAAGCAGTCCGACCTGACGACCCTCGCTAAAAGGTGTATGTTCGTCACTATGGTAACAGGGCACCGGTCAGGAGATCCAACCAGGATGCTTCACATTGAAGTAGAGGAAAGGTCGGGTCAGAGGAATTTTGTCCAGCTCGTCTCCCCATGAGAAGAATTTCCAGACGGTTTGGGTCACACTAGATAAAGGCATGTTTTGGTTACAGACGTTGTTCTGCGACCTTCGGTTCTGCAGCTGGGCTCCTGGAGCCAAGCAGCCGGATGAGATGGTTGCTTTGCAAAGCGACCCGTCACTCGCTCAAAATCGTTGGGAAAAGCCGGAAAGAGTTCAGGGAACACAAGCAGCTTAGCGTAGGTAGCGTACAGTTTGTCTCGTTGCTCGTCGGTGGGTGGAGTCAGTTTTTAGGGAGCGACGGAAGCCTTCAAGGTCTGCTGCAAATTTAAGCAAAGATGAACAGATCGTCTAGATCCTAAAGCGTTAGCGTGCCGAGGGACACAGGACCCCCATGCGCAGGAGGTTTCTCCTCTCACTGCCTTGCAGGTGGAAAAATCCTCATCTATAGCTTTAAAGCCAAAATGACGTTGGAGGATCTTAAAAAAGAATAACAGCAGAAAGACAAAGCAAAGAAGAGGAAAGAGGGCTGGAAGAAGAAAAAATAAGTTAAAGTTAACCTTTAAACATAATTACATAATTAATGAAGAATGTAGAATGATAAATATGTAGCATATTTTAATAAAAGTTGCAGTAATAGTACCGTCTCACTAATTTATGCCAAAATGACACAACAGTCATGTCAAACAGAAAAACCGCTTATTAATAAACATTTTACTCACTTTCTAAAGCTTAAAGTAAGTGTTGCTCGGTTGGCAAATGCTTTAAATCAACAAACCTTCAGTGGTTTCTTACGTGTCCAGTGAGGAACGGATCTTGGTGCTGAGCAGCTGTTCTGAACGGCAGGTGAATATTTCGCCTTTTTGTGCCGTTGTGTTGGACTGTTGCTCTCTCACATCACATATGCAAGTTTGGAAGTTCAGTCTGTCTCAACCCGTTTTTAGCTTCACCTCTTTAATAATTTCAGAATTAAAAATTGAAGCAAATAAAATTCCCCATAAATCCACGGTGAACAGTTCGCATTCATGTTCTCTGTGCTTAGGGAACATCTAGGGACCTCAGAACATCTCTATATAACTAATGTTTAGTATGAGAATAAATTAGATAAAAAAATAAATGAAAAGTTTATGTCCTCACCTGGTTTCTTCCCTCCTGACATATTGCCATGGCAACAAGCAACACTGATCACCTTTGGCAACAAAACTATTTATAAACATTCTTTTAGGCTTTTTTAGGCTTTAAACTTTAAGCAGAAACAGTGTTGATCCTGTTTTATTATTAGTTTTTAGTATGTAAATGTAGTTTTTATTGCTCTTACAAGAACCAGCTTTTCTTCTACCTGCTGATTTCAAAAGGCGGATTATAAGTGAGGTCATCTAAAGGTGTAGATTTTATGCAGTAAAACGTCTTTGTACGTGATGCAGACGGGACTCTGAAGCTCCAGGGAACACAAGGTTTTCCTCTAATGAGGCCCTCGGCACCAAGCGGGTCAGGTGGGACACGAGAGACGGCGATCTGTCTCTGATGCAAGCTTAACTTCCTGCTTCCACAGCTCACCACTAAGCAGATAAATGTTCCTTTATGTTGACGAACAGCTAATGTGACAGAAAAGGACAGGATTAAAATATCAGCTTTAATCCTCGGTTGGTGGTTCCAGGAACACGGGGTCACAATAAGTGGAGATAATGGTGTGAGTTCTAACATCCTTCCCATTCCCTTTGCGTAACACCACGTGATGCATTTAGATCATATTTTTGTAGTAAAGGTGTGAAACGTCCTAGATGGAAGAAAAAACACTAGATGCTTTCTGAGACTGAATCTTCTGCTTAATTATTCCAGAGGAGTGTCGTATTTTTCATCACAGTGCAAAATGATCAGATTTATTTAGTTTTTCTGTCATGCAGTAAAGTTAAAGTTAAAAATCCGCTTCTGTTAAAGAAGTGAAATCCTGTCAGTCTGATCCCCGAAACGGAACGAAACATCCCGGCTGTGAAACTTGTTGATAAGGTTTATTTACCTCCCGTCTCCTCAGGCGATCGTGTGATCGACGTGGGCTCAGAATGGAGAACGTTTTCCAACGAGAAAGCTCTCAAAGATCCGTCCAGAGTGGGAGATGCTCAGAACCCGCTGCTGAACGGAGGAGACCTGACCACCATGATCAGCAAGGTGGGGAATGACTGCTGCTGTATGTTCCGTTAGAAAAGCGCGTCACGTAAACGTTTCCTCTGCAGGGAACCGGTGCAGCCAGTTTCGATGAATTTGGCAACTCCAAGTATCAGAACCGGCGGACCATGAGCAGCTCGGACCGGGCCATGCTGAATGCTTTCAAAGAGATCAGCACCATGGCGGATCGCATCAACCTGCCCAGGAACATCATAGTAAGTGCAAAATGTAAATCTTTACAGGAAATTCGTGTGGTTGGGCAGAGCAGTCACGCTGAGAGCCTGGAGCAGTTATGGGCTTTGAAGGATCACATGACACACACACACACACACACATCTGTGTACTATCCGCAGAGGTCAGCCCATGTCAGCTGACCCCTCTGGTCTGAACATGACTCCAGCACAACCAGTTTCTGATGAGCAGTGTCGCCTGGATTAGCGGCTTCTACACGTAACTTCAGGTTCAGCTTGATGTTTTCGATTTCCTGAAGCTGACTCGCTTCTTACTAGTTTCCATGGAAACCTGTGTGACATCACCACATGGTTGTGTTGGAAAACTGAAAAATGAAACGGACGTCAGAGCGAACCCCACCGAGCTGTTTTACACACCCAGCAGAGGTTTGAAGCCACTCTGGTTTCCATTTTGAATACATTTTTAGCACAACTTCAACTCTCTGATCTGGTTATTAGTTGGATAGTTTACACTCTTAAGTGGTCACAGAGGTTTTCTAGGTTTTTCCATCCCGTCCAGGAGGTTTCGGATCCAGCCGCAATATGTAACGTTCATTAAACCCACAATGACATAATAAATGATCTGATTTATCATAAAAAGACACTATATTGTGTTGAAGCCACTTCCTGTCATACAGTCGCTAATGAAAAAGCTTGATGGCAACATTTAAAAGTTTTAAAAACCTTTCAGGCCAACTGGGTTTTGTCTGTAAGCTGGTGAATCAGAACAACGGGATTAAACTATAGAATGAGCAGAGCTAAAAACACTCTTCGTTTTCTGCAAACATGCTTGTAAAGATGTGACGGTTCTGCTGTGACGCAGCAGTTTGTTGGGGCCGCATCGGACCCGATAAGGTTCGGTTGTGTTCTCCATCGAGCTTCATTAACCCTCTTATGACAGACCTGTCGTCGCCGACAGGATTTGACATGCACACTTCTGATGACCATAACTCCTTAACCGTAAAAGACGCGGAGAAATAGACCTCTGCACACATAAGTCGTTACGGTAACCCTCAGGGTCGCTCCACTACGACTGTCCAATCACAGACAAGATTCCAAAGTACGTCGCACATCTGTAATACGAGCTTTTCTTTACCGTAACTCCCGAACAGTTTGCGAAAATGAAAAGATTCAAATGGTTTCGGAAAGTAAAGAAACAGAGTTTTTCAACGGTGTACGGCATGATACATTAGACGTTACGGTAAAGATACGGTGAACGAGGGAAACCTGATTTTGCCGCTTGAATTATAGGAGAGCGGAAAGCCACCAAAAGACACCGTTGAGAGTTTTGATATCTTATATATTTTAGATTGAACATTTACAGTATGGAAAGAAAATCAAAGCGAGTCACCAAACCTCCCAGGAGGTTCATTGATGATGGCAGTGATCAAGATAGAGATTTATGGACCAGAGCCGTCAGTGCACAAACCGAAACATCTGGCAATGATGTCAGATGCAGTTTTATGTGCAGGTGTTCAGGTAGAGGAGACGCCGTCCGCAGCAGGTCACCATGTCATCCTGCAGTGACATCATGGAAAACTGAAACTGACCTGGACATCCCTCCACCCCCTCGAAGGTTTCTGCCCAAAAGAGCTCCTGGAGTTCAACCCCCCCTCAACAGCTGTTTGTCAACGAAAGGACAAAGAATTGTAAAAAAAAAAAAAAAAAAAAAAGTTTAATAGCACAAACAAAAATGCAGCCAGAAATCTTTATATAAAAGAGAAAATATATAAAAGAGATATAAAGAGAAATATACGTATAAAAGAGAAATCAGGGATGGTTCTGTCTACAGCTGGAAAGAAACTGCTTCAAGGCTTAACACACCACATTAAAACATCTGGTTTTTACAGGCAAAAAACAAAGAAAAACTGAGAACTAAAACTTTTTGTACATATGTAATATAGTTCAAAGTTCAAATTGTTCATGATATATTTCTTCATGTAATTTCAGAGTTCTGTTGTTGATATAAACCTAAAAAACTCAAAATCCGTTTTTGTTTTTTTGTCTTATTAACTGTTAATACACATAATAATGCTGAACAGCTCCCAGATACTGAAAGTTGGAGTTATTTTGGGCCTAAAGCACTTATTCATAGCAGATTTTCTGACAGTTTTATAGCCATTCAATCAAAATATATCCAGGCGGATTTAATATTGTGGTCATAAGAGGGTTAAACACCACAGCTGGAACAACTCAGAGGTTTTAATTAAAGGTTTGTCCACTAATTGTGTTTTGTTCTCCGCAGGACCGAACAAACAACTTATTCAAGCAGGTTTATGAACAGAAGAGCCTGAAGGGCCGAGCCAACGATGCCATTGCGTCAGCCTGCCTCTACATCGCCTGCAGACAGGAGGGCGTACCCAGAACCTTTAAAGGTCCGAATAAAGTCAGAGATTCTGCTACGGACTCTGAGTCCTACTGCATCCAGGACAGGATGCAAATTACACGTTGTGTATTCAACCTTATCATTATTATTCTACATTTTTTGAATTGCAAAATGATACTTTTGAACGATTTCGAGGATCTCTTGAAAACGTTTTAATAGACCAGCCTTTCATGCAGAAATCAGGGTTTTAATTTGCAGACGGATCCTGCGAGATGAGCAGAAAGCCGCACGCACGTCTTCCAGCGTGTTTGTTTGGCTAAATCTACCTTTATGTGTCTGTTTTATAGAAGCAATATGTCATTTATAAGTTAATAAAACAGAAAATCAGACGATCTCGTTCCAACTTTACCAAAGTCCCTTTAAACATCACGTCCCCGCTGTCTGCTGTTAATCACATTTGATCCCATTTAGACATCTCTCCGACACACTGCAGCACAATAAGCGAACATGTATCCCACATTTTCACCGTATACTTTTATTATGTAGGTCTCACGTTTTCACAATAAAAGTATCCCGTTATAACGTTGACATCAGGGTCTGACGTGACGTTGCAGCACTTTTTATGTGATTTATAGTCCGTTAGATCCTCCTTTGTGTCCACACTCGGAGTGTTTCTGTACAGGAATACGGTGCTGACGTATTTTTATCGAGTGGGAGTTTATTTAAATAACAGGCTGGATCAGCGGGTGAAAAGCTTTCCGTATAGTTGTTTTTAGTGTTAAAGAGTTTGAGCTCGTCTTAATGTAACAACGCGGACGCATATTGATAAAGATTATATCATTCCAGAAAAACAGCTCGTTCTTTCACATCAATCCGTCTCATTCCCCATCTTTTCCAACTCTCCTGCAGAGATCTGTGCTGTTTCCAGAATCTCAAAAAAAGAGATCGGTAGGTGCTTCAAGCTGATCCTGAAGGCGCTGGAGACCAGCGTGGACCTCATCACCACCGGAGACTTCATGTCCCGCTTCTGCTCCAACCTCGGTTTGCCCAAACAGGTGCAAATGGCGGCCACCTTCATCGCCAGGAAAGCTGTGGAGCTGGACTTGGTACCGGGCAGGAGTCCCATCTCGGTGGCGGCAGCAGCCATCTACATGGCTTCCCAAGCCTCTGCAGAGAAGAAGACCCAGAAAGGTGAGTCCTGATGCGTCTTTCATGTGCTAACCAATCCCATTCAAACACTTTGTGTTGTCAACTCTATATTTAATATCATAGTTTCACACCCGCCACAGATCCTTCGTGATAACTTAATACTCCATGCAGAGTTTTTATGTTGTGGTCATTAGGGTTGTAAGAAAATACCGATTCATTGTTTATCGCAAAATTCTTTAAGAGAAAATTTATCCATAAAACTGTATCGATCTTTTTATGAGCATATTTTTTACTAATGATGCAGATTTTAATTTATTTATTCATCATGTACACAGAGCGGGTTTTTTAAATAAATTTATTTTTCTATTTTAGTAAAATAGACCCCCACCATTATTTTTCAGTAAGTTGGACATTTACTAAGCTGTGAGTTTTCTTTCTATTCTACTTTCTATTAAATTCTAGTAAAGAAAAATGACGATTTATCGCCTTGTTTATAGCATCACAGTATATCGCATCTCTGTATTGTTTACACATCGTATCGCCTGATTCTTGCTGATACACACCCCTAGTGCTTATGCATAGATATCAGAGGATAAACCAGGCGGAAATCTCTGGCTGCCGATACGGAAATGGAAATATTTTCAGTTCCCCCCTCCACCACTAGAGGCTGCAATAGAGAGCAATGCCCATAGACTCCCATGTTAAAATGATTTCACAGC
>JBAMHX010000009.1:2472133-2491369 GCA_037177515.1 Pseudomugil tenellus | reverse complement strand
AGAAGGTGGGTGTATAGGGGCGGGACGGGTGTGGTAGAAAGCGGGTATGTAGGGGCGGGACGAGTGTTGTAGAAAGTGGATGTTTAGTGAATAATGTAGAATTCACCTTTATGATTTTGTTTGGCTGAATGTGATGCTGTCGCTCACTGTTAGATAAAATTAGGAACTAAATTGATTTTTGGACTGGTGCTTTTTTTCCTAAACAAATGAAATAAATGGTTTTTTCAGCTGAGAGTATGGAGAAGTTATGGGTGAGTCTTGCTAACAGATGGAAGGAGTTGGGGTGTGACTGGCTGATGAAGTCAGATAAATAAGCTGCAGTGGCTTTACAGGACAAACAGGTTAACTAATGTACCAACGGTGTGATTAGAAACTATTATCTCATTTTAGAATTACTCTAAAAAAGTAAGTATTCCTTTAGTGTCCAGTTACCTGTGAGTGCTGCAGGCTTGGTTACGGTGCTGTACTGGTTCTGTGTTGAGATGATACTGGATCTGGGACTGAGAGTCGGCGAGGACAGCAGAGACAACTCTTCTATGATGCTGCTGCTGCGAGGATGGTTTTTGGGCAGCTCGCTGAGGCGCTGCTCCAAAGAATATCGCAAGAGGTCCAGTTTTTGACTGGATTCAGTAAAACGAGCCTGAGCCTGAAGGGAAGCAGTGAAAAGGGAAGGAAAAGAGGTGGAGGAGGAAATAATTATTTCATATCAAGTCATTTAGCATAGAGCAAGGGTATGCTCATACACTTTGAAACATGTTAGACGCATCTCCTCCATGTATGACACTGTAACAAGCATACAGGTCACATCTACAAGTGCATCAACTCATTCTGCAAGTCGGAAAGTTCACGTCAATTCAAGTGCAAAAGTCTTTTCATGAATGCAAGATTTTCAAATCAGGAAATGTCTTTCAATGAATCTACTGGCTGTGCAGAATGATAGTTAAGATTAGTCTAGCCGTCCATTAGTTATGCCGCTAATGAGACATCATGATACACTGAGTACTTCCTGTTATTTTCTCTGCTATTTTCCATGTATTGGACGGTTTTGGCATCATTAACTTATTTCTCCTTTTTCTGCAGGTCTTATTTCTTTATTTTTGTTTATCTGCGGGTCTTCCTGGATAACATCTGCAGTGTATATTAATCCGTCTTTCCTGTCTTCTTCCCAGCGAGTCGAGGCAGATGGCTGCCTTACCCGAGTCGGGTTCTCCCAGAGGTTTTACTTCCTGTTAAAAGGGAGTTTTCCTTCCCACTGTCGCCTCATGCAGCTCAGGATGGGAGATTGGATCAAAGTCTAGATTCAATGCAATCATTTTGGTTCCCTTAAATAGGCTATTTTTACGATTTGGCTGATATCTGTTGAATAATATCCAGATATCTGGAGAGAACATCCAAAGTCCTGCAGTTTTCCTGGAGGACTTGGTCTAACGTGGTTCCAACAGAGATGGGACATTGCATTTTTAATCACACACTAGAAGCTAACTGTAGCAATAACATGCTGCATCTCACATTTAGTTAACATTAAATAACATAACAAGGTTCTATACAACACAAAGCACCATAACATTTTTGTTTCAATCACAGTAAGATTATGTGATGTATTTTATTGCAAATAAGCAACCATAACCAGTTTATGGTTTAAAAACTATAACTATCAATATTTTTACTTTCTAGTAGTCCAACTCTTTAAGATAAATTCACAGAAAAATGGTCTGTTTAAGTCTAAAAAGAGCTTTGATGGTAGTTTTAAGGTTTTATGTTTTAGTGTTATCTATGATGTCCTCTACTGTTTGATTTAGTGCTTGTGTTGTTCTTATTTTGGAGAAAAGCATCTGCTAAATGACTAATGTAATGTTTTGTGAGTGTCTGAGCCTGGTGGATAAACGTTAAATATTTCCATGGCTCTGAACATTATATTCTTTATTCACTGAGCAGATGCAGACTCGCCTCAGCATTTCTGATGTGTGCGTTATACATAAGAAATGGCACAAGAACATACACCTCAGCATCTATGCATCTCTACAGTTATAATTATTTAGCTAATCATAAGTCAATACAAATGAGTTATTGATGTTAATTTCCATCCTATCGATTAAACATATTTTTTTTCTTCTAAAGGTTGACAGTGACCGTTTTATTCCAAGTAGCTTAAAAGACACCTGGTGTACCACATTTACTCTGTAGTACTCTTATCTGACAGTGTGGAAATCAGCTCATCTCTGTGAAGACATTACTACAAGCTGAATGCTTGCACTTATTTATTATTACAGCAGTTTCTTATTGTTTCTTATTACTTTAACTTATTACTATAACCCAGTGACATGGCCACATACACACACCACCTCCACAATACCTGGCAAGTACCTGCCAGCTGCACCAACATCTGTCTCTTTCCTGCAGCAACCGCACAGCGTTGCTGTTTATTTCCGACCATCACTGTGTGTTAAACTGGTGACAGAGCAGTGAGTGAACTGTACACGCTGCTGCAATGCGAGCTGATCAGGAGACGGTCGTCCACGCCTTTATCAGCTTTTAAAGCTCTGAATGAAACTCTTGCAGCTTCTTATTTGTGTGAAATGTTCAAGCGTCATCAACGCAGAAGAGCTTTTCTCTCTGCAGGTCAAAATCTTCCTGAGGTACAGTGGTAGGTTTAAAACTGTGGACCAGAACAGTGATCCATGTAACGTTTTAGAAGCAAGTTAAAAATATTTTTCCTGTTTTAACTACGTTTTGTCAACGTGTTTTATCACTGCAGCATTTTTTTCTGTTTACAACAAGAAATTATCTTGACCAAAGTGCTACATGAATAAACTTTAATGTTACAGTACTGATCTGCAAACCACTAATTCTTTTCCTCACATAATGACTTGGATCAAAGCGTAGGCCTGTTCTTACTAACCCACTTCATTTTTTTATTTATTTTATCGACCAGCGCACCAGAAAGAGTTATTCTGCCGACAGGGAATCCTCGCAGCACTTTTGCAGACCTATCAGTCCAGTTGTCTTTACATTTTCCTTCTTTGCCATCAAGGAGCCGGTCTCTACATCCACAGCGTAAACGCCAAATCCAAGTGATACGCATACAGTTCAATGAAATGAAATATGAGTAGATGTGCAGTGGACCAGTCCAAAAAGACTGATAAGCTGGAACAGGCCAGAACCAGCACAACAGCCCTGTTTTTACTGGTTTTATTTTATGGCTACAGCTCATTAACATCTGTGCTTTAACATAACATGTGGTCCGGTGTAGATTTAACTTGCAGCTGGATCTCAACGTTCAGCCCAACTTCTGATTGGTCATATTTAGATTTGACAGCAAAGCTGCATTCCTCTCACAACATTAGTAGATGAATTAAGCGTAATAATTACCATCCATTAACTTATCAAACGGCCTTATTCTCGTTTTAATCATCTCGAAAACTCAGCACCCCAGAGATCTGGTACTGTACATGAATACTTTTCGCTACGCTTGTTAAGATTCAATGTAGTCTAAAGTGATAGGACTCTTCTATCCATCTACCTCTGAATGCGCTCTCTTTTCTGTGACTTTTCCAGACCCCAGGAGTTTCATGACATTCTTTGCTCCCTCGGCCACAGCAGACTCTATCCTGGCGTGGTGACACAGCTCCTCCACCCGCAGGTCCAACGGGCTGATAATGGGTTTCTCTGGAAGACAAGTGGCACGTCACGTGGTTTTGAACTTGAGGGTTTGTTTCTTTTCACTTAAAATCGGTGCAGACTGTCAGCAGAAATAGGTGAACGCTCACCAATGACATCATTGCTGTCGTAGCTCAGCTCGTTGGCCTGGCTCGCCTTGAGAATCTGCATCCTGATGAACTCTATTTTCATTTTGCTGTCTTGAAGCATTTGCTGCGCGGTTGCGAGTAACTTGCGATCCTGTAAATGAAAAAGGAAAACGAGAAATGAAACAGCTACTGGCCGACTCAAAGGGTTTTAATCAGCACCTTAAGTCTGGCCGAACATTCACATCATCCCTCGTCACTCATTGTGTTTTGTTGCCATCAGCCTGTTCTTGCCCTTAATTGGAGCCAAAGTGACCACAAGGAAAATCTTATTCATCAAAAACAAAGTGGAATCACATTGTGTGTTGATTTGCTTGACCTCTCGTACGTACAAACACAGTGGAATAATCAAACTCCACCCCAGATTCCTGTGAAGTGTAAGCAGTGGTTGCTGATGGCTGCACGCGCAGGAAGGACCTCAGTCCAGCCGGCATTTCCTCTCTGACATCAGGACAGGACTATTTTCAAACAGGAAGGTACCTCCGTCTGTCTGGCCGGGTAGGCCACTTGCAACGGACATATTGGGAGTGTCACGTGACACCGTCGAGTCCCTTTTACTGCAGGCACTCCTCACTTGTTTTGAAACCTGACTCGCATGTATTTACATGTGTTTTTGACTTCCAATCAAAGGGAAAAGAAAGGTTTGCAATATATAGAGCAAGGACAGGGACAAAAGCTTGGTAGCTTGTTTGTCACTATTTGGAATCACATAAGAAAGTTGTTTAAACAATGTAAATACAGTTTTCTGCAAATCTGAAAATGCAAGTTTAGTTTTATAACTACAAAATATTTGTCCCACAATGCTGTAAAATTTACTCTTCATATCCGATTTGTATTGTGTGGTTTATGAAACGGTTTTTTATTTGAATGGGACAGGGAATATTGATGAACAGGCAAAAATGCTGTACAATTCATTTATATATATTTATATATAAATAATATAAAATTTAGCAAAATGCTCATTTCTCTCTAAAGTCCCACGACAGAAATGTATTTGTACTTTCAGACTAGCAGATTTAATCTGGACTTGTAGATCTGATTTGTGCTTTTTGTGGTTGTTACACTTTCAAATACGGTGATACAAATGGCCAAACTAGAGATAAAAGTTAGAAAACATGCCCTTGTCCTTGATCCACATCTATTATATACCCTGGCAGGTTGTTGGATAGAGGACAAAGACGCTTCTTGGTGTTTTGGAAGAACATAAAACCTAAACAACATGGACAATCTCGCACGAACATGCAATCAAAATAGAAAATCATAAACCCTACACAACACTAAATTCTCATTGTCATGAACCTGACACTCTTTGTGGACCAGCTCTTATTTACTAAAACTTATTTACCAAGTTATGTTTTGCTTTGAAATGTTGTGTGAATAACACACAGCATGTGTCACGCTGCCTCCTCTTCCTCTAAAGAGATGCTGATTTACAAACAGGGAAATGAACTGATCTGCGTTACACGATCTGATGGTATTTATTGGTACAGTGAAGATGCCTGGAAAAGAGATGACGCAAACATAAACTCAAAGAGCTCCATGCTGCTTCTAAAGCTAACAGATCCAGACTAGACTGTAAATAAAAGAGGCTCCGGGACCACACCTGTAGGTTTCTGAAGAGGTTCCCTCCGTTGTCATCTTAGCAGAGTCATGCTATGATGACAAAGAGGTGGAGATGAGGGGGGTTGTGAGCGTGGGGGTGCCAGTAGCTACGAGCTAACCTGGATCTAATAACAGAAACTTCATATTTAGACTTTTTTTGGCCATTTGTAATGTTGACATTGTGCAAGGTGCCGGGCTGCTTGTGGAGTTTCGGGGTTAAAAGGAAAAATCCCCCCACACCGACACTGTTGTGTCCAGCTTAGAAATAATACTCATAAGATTGTTGCCAACAAATGTTTACCAGAATAGTGCCGATATCTGTTTGATGCATCTTTAGGGAAACATAAACTGACAGTAAACCTTCTCATACCGCTTTCAAACCAGAGGAAGTCCAGCAGGCCTCTGAGTAGGGAGTAGATGGTCTTTCAATGAGGCCCAGAACCCATTTAAACATAAATGTGGCCATAAGGGCCCAAATCACCTTTCAATGAGGGATCACATCCGAGCGTTAGCTCAGTCTACCTGTAATCCAATCAGCTTTGAATCACTAAAAGTAAAGCAAAATTTGGGCGTTAGCAACTAAAACCTGAATGTCAGGTGAAACTTACCTTAGAAGGCCCGTTGGAGTACATCTGAATCATGTTCTCAGCTCCCTGTTTCACCTTAAGTTCAATGTCATTCTGCCGTTTTAAGGCTGCCAGGCGGCTGCTGCTCGTGCACATTCTTGCTTCGCTGTTAGGAGTATCCGGGGTTAAAGGGCATTCTAGATAAAGACAAAAAAAGCAGGTTGGAAAGGTGATGGCATCTGGAAACATCTAGAAATATCTCAGGCTTTCTACACCACTGCAGTTTGTCATGAATCTACACCAACTGTGGATATTTACCAAGGGCCCATATGGTATTGGGCTGGCTGAAGACTCCTGCAGCTGTTCAAGCTGACAGAAGTTTGCTTACAAAATCATGTCGGTGTCAGATGCCGTTTAACACGGCTCCATCTGACTCCCTCTGGTCACTGAACTTAAAGCATCCTCTGTGACGTTGACAACAGACACATTATTTATATTAAAGTGACCATTTCTTTCCAGATTACAGAACAAGCTAAAAAAAAACCTCCATCCCACTGAAATCAGGAGTGTGTAAGCAGTGGGCTGCTCCGAAGTGCTGCTAGATGAGCTCAGTGTTATGTTGGGTTTTTTGATCAAGTCTCAACTTGAAAGGTGTCGATGAAAACCTTCTTCAGTCTCTGCAGTGAGCCAAGAAAGAAAGAAAAAAAGAATTTCACACAGCACACAAGGTGGGCAAGAAAACCTGCCCGACCTCTCCAAACTCGACTTGCCAGTTCAGTTTCAGAGTCTGCTGTCATAAATAAACTCCTCCTTCATAGAAAGACGGAACGGTAAACCAGGAGAAAACACAAATCTCGTCACAAGACACCTAAAAATACAAAACCATTTCTGCGTTTAGAATATGATAAACGTGCTGAAGAAAACCAGTTACGCTATGAGACACTGCAAGAAACGAAAACAAAGGAGCAGCCACCTTTACTGAATGTTTCACTACAGTTTCTTAGTGATTCCTTTGAACACCTGCGAGAAATGAAGGGAGAAAAAAGGAAGCGCGGGTCTCTTTGAACCAGTTTCCAGATGATTCATCTAATGACCTTTAATAAGCTGAGACAGCATCTGTCTCAGGTTTCGGTTTATAGGATGCTGAGACACACACTGAGAGGCAAATGGGAAAAACAAAGTCTGTGGAGCAAGGTGGGAATTTTACAGGGGCTTGGCAAAAAAATAAGCCATTTCCAAGTTTAAATAACTTGCTGCATCTCATGGAGTACATTAAAACTATGTCAGATTAGTTGTTCTAAACTAGAGGTGTCAAACTCGTGTTAGTTCAGGAGCCGCCCATTTTAATGCCAAGTGAGTCATAAGAGTAACAAAATAACAGCATTTTAACTTAAAAATAATGAAAAAACAACACATTTCCTGCTGTTTTAGCCGAAGAAGTAAAATAACAAGAAATTAACCATCTATTCTTGTAATTTTATGAATTTATCAAAATAAATAATTCATCCTTGAAAACTAAATCATTTACAAAATGTGTCTTTTGGGTAATTTACACATAGCTTATACGAAAATCATCCTGTGGGCCAGATCAGACCTTCTGATGGGCTGTTTTTGGCGCCCGGAACATACATTTCACACCCCTGACCTAAACATATGTCATGCAGATTACTTTGGGGGCTTTCCTCTCTGTTTTGGACCCCCACTCCCACTTTCAGAACAGTTAGTCCAGCCCATGCTGGGCTGTGAGACAAGACACTGAGCTACCGAATAGCTGTAGGGGTGATGTCACTACTGGACCATGGACAAGGGAACCCTCCCTCACATTAACCCAGTCTGTATCTCATGAGCAGGCACATGCCTAACACTTCTCTCCAAGTAATTACATCACGGCTGGGAGACACAAATCTGAAACTGCGGTTAATTTCACTACAAGTATGACAGGAAAGAAAAACTATTTCTGACCAGATCATCTGCTGAACTGGGGGAGAGTCTCTTTGTGAATGAAATCGTATGTAACAGAGGGATCTGACTGGTGAGCCATCAACTTTCTCCTGGAACAGTCGCAGACCAACTCCCTCTTATTAAATCAGGAAAATAGCTAAATTCCCTTCCAGGTTTGAGATCCACGTTCAATTCCTCTCCATCACTTTGCGATGACCGGTGACATTCCAGCAGCGCTGCGTCACTTAAACAGAAAGGCCTCGTTCACCAGATGGGAGGTCGCGGAGTCAGGCTAAATTTGTTTCCACTTAAGATAACCATTTTAGCAAGATAACCTTCCTGTCCTCATCCAGCACATATCCCCCTCGTCTACTTTGTAATGTCAACTGAACGGGCAGACAAATACCAACTCATTGGGACAATTGCCACCAACAACTACTCCATAAGGAAACTAGTGTAACAAAAGGATGGTGAATGCACAGTTAACTCTCTCCAAATTCCTCTGCTGTTGACAAACGCATAGGAGCAAGCTTTCAGCAGCCTCGGAGAGGAACAATCGATGGCTCATTGTAGTCATCGCTGGAATGTGGAATGCAACAATGTCAGCCTCTGGAGAGTGAGTCACCTCCAAACACTGCCCAGTGTTTGCATGCGAGTGTTTATATAGGTGCTCCACAGTGATCATTTACATTCAGTCTATCCACAGAGTGACTGGAGCTGAGGCTACCTGAAAATAATCCCAGACAGGAACATACCACCTGACTGTGACTCCATCATCATTTATATATAAAAAAAAGCAGATTTCATTTTAAATGCTCTGCTTTAATGATTACCTAGAAGTTCTTCTGGGTCTTTGACCACAATATGGGCGTTGAGCTCTTGAAGCTCCTGGTGAAGCTCTTCAACCTTCTTGTTAGACTTTTTCAGCATGTTGTCAACATAAGCCAGGCTCTTCTTGTCTGTGGTGACCTGAGTACAGAAGCAGAGAAGAATAATGAAAATCTCTACGCTGGTTTTAATGATAATTCTGAAATGAGAACATTTCCTTGTTCAGAGAGGAAGCCAAGGTGTTTAGTCGAGTTGGTATGCTGCATTTTAGGAAAGCTGCTTCCTGGTGTCGGCAAAGGTGATTATGAGGAAGATGTTCAACACACTGACTTTTAGTTGATATAAAATATCACTGGAGCACCAGAGTATTTCTTTAAAATGAATATATCATACTTAAATCCTCGCTATTAACATGTAAACCATTAAATTATCGTCTATACAAAGCAGAACAGCAATGCTTTGGTGTGAATTTCTGGGCATTCTAGCTGCACACCAGGCGGCAATCTCTGGCTGCCGATGGTGATGCCAACACGGAAATGGAAGTACTTGCAGTTCCCCCCTACACCACTAGAGGCTGCAATAGAGAGCAATGCCCATAGACTCCCATGTTAAAATGATTTCACAGCTGAAATAACATGTTTACAGAGTGGCTCCAAATTTTTTTTTAGGTTTAATAGGTCCAATTTTTTATCGTACACTCTGGGGGGGTGAATTTTTTTTCCAACGCTTCGGTTTCTATGTTATTTTAAATCGTAAATTTAGAGGCGTGTCCTTTTGATTGATGTGTGTTAGAGCGCTATCACTGGTTACATCTGCGTGCTTCCTGCTGGCTCCACCGTGACGGAGCCTCTCAGCTCTACCTTTTCATCCATTTTGGGATTTTTCGATAATGACGAAACACCAAGATGGGGACGGTAGGACCCGCCTACTGGCTTCACATCCACTCTTCAGAAACCTGTGGGTCACGTGATGTACGTGCTGTCTAGTATTTATACAGTCACTGCTCCATACACAACATATTAACCCGGTTCTGAGGCGCGTCTTTAGACCCGTTTTGGTGCGTTCTCTTTAAATGTGAATGAGGCACATCATGCCCCGCCTCCCCTCCAAGTCGCAGGAAGTTCAACTCTACCTCGTTCCACCATATTTGTAGTTTGAGAGCAGCGATATGCTTATCTACTGGCAGAGAAACATTTTATTGCCAAGTTTACTACAAATGTCGATGTCATTTAGGGCAAAACCGCGATGACGTTTCCATCCAGCCTTACATGTTCGAGCCAGAATCTGACCCAGAGCAAGAGAAAAAAAACTCTGCAGAACCACGCTTTCAAATTAAAGCATCGCAATGGTGTTATCATCACAGTATTTACATCCTCTCCATAACACATTCTGCCACGCAGTTCCAAAAAGCTCTGATGCCAGGGAGGGCGCGCGTTTTGGATGATAAACGAGAGAGAGAGAAAAAATTCACAAAATTGGTTACCTGGAAGTCAATGACCTTATTTGGTAGACCCGAAGCAAAGACTGTGGCGTAATAGATGAAAAAAATGTATAAAGAAAAGGAAATAAGATGTAAAATATGACCAAAAAGAACAAAGATAGGAGGGAGGGAATATATTTACATTTACTGCATTCCTAAACACTTTGAAGTGCACAAAAGCATGTAATTAAGGGTAAAAGCCTAGAGTTTGCATGAGATTTGTCCTTTAGGGGAAGGGATTGGTTTAGGCATCTGATGGCAAGTCATGAATGTTACAGGAGGAGATGTAAAGGCATCTGGCCATCCAGACATTCAGGGCAAAACCGTGATAAAGTGTTGAGCTCAATGTAAAAACAAAAAAAAGGCGTCAGCCAATTAGGACGAAGCTTGCTGTGGTAATGTCGAAAACCTCAAGAGGAAATCCATGTTCCTCGAAAGACCTCAAAGGGAAATCCTAGGAGGAAGTCCAGTAAATAGAAACTACCAGCATGAATCAACAGAGACATGAGGAACTTGTGGTTTCAGGGTTCTAGACGAACATCCTGCATTAGTGTAACTAACTTTTCTTTTGGGTGCACCTTAGCATCACTCTAAACAGTGTTAGGATCATCTTTAGGATCATTACCCATCTAAAGATGATGAAAGAAGATGACATGACTGAGAAATTACTACAAATGATTTTTAGGGAAATGTATAAACATGGATGCTAGGTAGTAAAACAAATGATTTTTTTAACAGTTAAAATTTCTGGCTTCACTGAACCGAATAAACTTAATCAATTACAAGTCCCATATTTGCCATTTCACATTCTATCCTATGCACATTTATAATAATAATATCATGCACTTCAGCGTGCACCATACTATAGTTTTACCATGTCATTTAGGGCTGGGCAATATGATAATATATATCGTCTGGTCTATAGTTTCATATGAGGCTCTATCGTTTACACAACGGTATGATGCTTCACTGCGTAATTCACAAGACGCACCTTACTGCATTCGCTTGCTCGCTGCAAAACATGATTTAATAAACACAGAGAAAGATGGTGACAGACGTGTTTCAGAGCAGGCTAATGCTCTACATGACACCCAAACCGAGTAGCTTGTACCTAAAAGATGGACAACTACTGTCGCATTGGTGTGGTTTGTGGAAATTGATTATATTGTGCACAATCCCACAGTTAATTTCATGCCGTGATGTCTAGATGCATATTGTTATGCTGATATAAAAAAAATATCTGGATATGAGATTAAGATCATATTTCCCACCATATCTGCATTTCTATATAGCAATTTAATATAAACTATTTAATCATTGAAATTACAAAAAAATCTACATTGTGATGTATTTTCTTACGAGTATATATCTATATCGTTATGACCAAAATCTCATACCAAAATTCATTTCTTGCTGCGAGGTCTCTACCCAAACCTGGGAACATCTTACGATGTTTTGCTTCCAGCTCCTCTCGCTCATCCACTCCACCCGCACCGAGCAGCCAGTGAAGCCCTCCCATTTCCCCACCCAACCTGTGACGTCGCCTCAGACAGAGGGCGTCTCCCCCACTTAACGTGACGTAGTTTAGGTGGAGCACTAAAGTTTTCAAGTAGGGGTGGGTGGAGTCTCCACAGTGCCGTGTTGGAGTGGTGGGGTCAAGCTGCACCCTTCTTTTCAAATAAAGCTACAAAACACATGGATGAAAAATTAAACTACTTCTGGGATTGTTTTAATGTACAATTAACACTAATAGAAGGTTAAAAGTTAATAAAAGTTGATGTTTAATAATATGAACCTTTAAATTTTATAATAGTTGATCTATCTGGACTTGAATTCTGTGAAACGCAGCTTCTTACTGGCAATATTTTGTATCACCTCCATGTCTTCTCAATCAACGTTTTTTCCCTCATCAGTAACAACTTCAGTGTTTCTATCAGTCTCATGTATTTCGATGAGCTTCTGGACTGGAAATGTGGGTCAAAGTGCACCTAGTTTTCCTTGTTCATTTGGCTCAGGGACAATGAAAAACTCCACCTATGAGCAAATTCTGAGAACTTTATGTCCATCGTAGGAACACGCACAGCTGAACAAGCAGAATCTAACGTCACTGTAGTCATTTCTGGCTTGTATTACGGCTTAAAACGGACCCAATAGCTTTATTTCACATCACTGCGTTATCAGAATGAAAAGAATAGATCCCACTGAATGAAACGGTCTGCCACCCATTGTATAAAAGCTCCATACTTCCAGCAATTTGGAGAGGTGTTGTTTATCGTGCAGGACCCGCAGAATATTGAGCTTTTGGACTACAGATATGGAGGGCCGATTTAGCCGAGGGCACGAGTATTAGGCGTGCGCACTTAGACCGCAACAATGACACGGTGAGAGCACGTATTTTGGGTTTGATGCGCACACTTGGCCAAGTGTTTCCATATACAGAAACCACAAAATGAGATCTTTGGAAGTAAATATTCAGATTAATAAAAACTGTTTTATTGGGCCAAGTGCTTTGTTTTGTTTTTCCACCTTTTTTCCATTCACAGAAAATTTGCCTGCAATAAAGTTTGTAGATGGATTTCACAGCTGAGTAGCTGTCACATGATGTTTAAAGAGGCTATGTTGTTTTTAATCACACCCCATACTCCAGCTGTAATGGGAAGGTTACCCGTTACAGATGCAGAGTTTAGATTTGCACTTAATCCATTAAACCTTTATCCCAGTTACACATATAAAACTGGAGAATCTAAACAGACTTATTTGTTAGATCTGGGGATTTGGGGAGGTGGAACTGTGTGATTCCTCCTCAACATTTTTTACACTTAATTAGTTTTTACAGAAAAAATAAAGTCCCATCCCTCGTCTGCTTTGAACTTTATTCAGCTTTTTATTTTTCAATCATGGTGTCATTCCCTGAACTTCGATGAGGAGGAAAAGAAGACTGAAAGAGACATTTAGGGAGACTAAAAAGTCCAAAGATGAGAAATGTTGGGCAAGCTACAAATAAAAGTTAGCTGCACTTAAATTTTAGTTTGCAATTTAAACCCCTGTTTTATTTAAAATTGTATACAAGCACAGTGAATATAATAACAGATAAAAGAGTAAACTGTGGGGAGGGTCATAAATCAAATTACAATGCAGATGTATAAACTGAAAAGACTCCATTTTTGTGTGTTTTAATCCCCAAAAATGGCTTGCATATACTGATAAGATATTGTTTTAAATGTGTTTTACCTTGCGCAGGTTCTCAGCACCTTCTTTAATCTTGAGCTCCTTACGGATCTCCCGGCGGATCTGCTCTTTGATCTCATCTAGCTTCTGCTGAACCATGGTGTCAGACAGGTCCAGGTTGTGTCCCAGACCGAGTCGCTCGGCCACCAGCTGGCCTCTGGCATCCCCCTGCATGAAAACAACACAAAAGCGGTGAATACAGGAGAAAAAGCGACATTATCTGTTGCCTTTAACCAGCAGGTTTTTAATCAAGATTAAACTGGCAAGTGATAAAAATATACCACGAATCCCGACATGAACATGTCATCTCCAAAGTGTTTTATTTTGAAATAAGTAATAACATTTACTTAGTGCTGGGACATAGGCTGTACCAACTACACATCAGCAGCAGATGAAGTACCTAGCACTCACTTACTTGTAGTACCATGTACTGAATAGTGGTATCAAATTGATACTCTGATATTAAATCAATGCCAACATGTATCTAATTGGATATGAATTAACACAAATATTAATATGTAAATGTCACTATTCACATTATAGCTGCCTTTAACCCTTTTGAACAGGCACTGAAGTGGTCTTTCTGCTCTCAGGACGTTTAGAGTTGATGTCAGGCTATGGTCAGTCTCTAGTGTAACGTCATCGACAGACACAGGACCCCGTTCGGATGTGGTACCGGCACCGGTAGAGATACTGAAAAGTAAGATGTTTCACCGCAGTTGTGAGCCACAGATTAGCAGAACATTCATCAACTCATCTTCTTTTGGTTGATTACCATCAGTAAAACCTCTTTAAGGCACTATCTCAGCTCTAACGTAGGCAACACAGTCCTAAAATCCAGTTTTCAGAGTGGATATAGATGCATATCCCTGGCCAGAAAAGTTGTGATGGTTTATTTTCATTCTTTTTGAGTCAGGATACAAAATATTCTACATTTAGTGTTGTATGTTCAAACCAAGAGCAGGACAGACATCATCTGCATGTTTTGGACAGTCCCAGTTCTTCACTTCTGATTTTCAAACTTCCATCTAATTTATCAGTAAAAAGAAAATCTCTTTTGATATTTGAGGAGAAATATAGAAACTTCCATCTTTGGATCCTTTTAAGTTAGTCAAATTTTTTTTTGTGACAACAATAGTTTTACTAGACTTCAAGTACAAACCCTGATGAAGCTGCTTTAGCTAAGTGACATCTTGGCCACCTCTAGCTTAATCTGCAACAGTGGCTGAAGCTGGTTAAGTTGGTACAACACAAGCAGTGGTGTGCATTTATTTAACAAAAGTAAAATGTCTACACACATTTGATTGTCCATCAATGTTTTCTCCATAAAACTTGAGAAAATAAGAGTTCTATATTTTGGCTCATAACGCAGACAGTCCAGAGGTTTGTTGCTTTCTCTTTTACTGGGCGCAAACTATCATTTTCCTGTTTTTCCAACAATCTTCATTGGAGCAGCAAAGGGCCTTGTTATCTCCGACAAACAAACCAGGTGCTTTCCGCTGCTCTCTTCATGCAACTCTGTTGTGACTTTGCACAAATAAAATGAAGACTTACGAATGGAGTCTGTCTCTCTAACCAGAACTGATTTAAAAATTAATTGTGATATTACACACCGTGGTTAAATAGTCAAGTATTCCTCAGTATCATCTCTTCCTAAAAGGGATCATGTCTGATGTACATAAAAAGATCCGTGCAAATCAGAACAAAAGACTTAAATGACTCTGGTTTGTTTTGTTTACATGCGACTTACATGAGAAGTATATCCATCAGGTTATCTGGTGATTGCATTTAAAAATCTGTTAAACATTACAAAAGACAACAATAAAGTCTGGTTGGATCAACTAAAACAACAACAATAACACTTTTCTTTCCCTTTGTTTCATTAAAACTAGCTTGGATGAGGTGATAATTCTCTAACATAACAGTTATAAATCCAAGCCAAAAAACAGTTTACCCAAAAGTAGCATCTATAGAGATGGAGAGCATTAAAGATTTTTCCCTGATAAAGACGTTCTTGCTCCAGGAACCTGAGATTTCACAAAATAAATGCTATATACTTAAAATACAAATTTCTCCAGTACAATAAATGCTCAGTAACTGGGTTGAATGACATTAATGCTTATGTATCATAACACTGAATGGCAATTTTATATTTTTATTGGACGTACAGAGCAGTGTGGCACATTAATGTTAAATTATGTTGGTTAAAAAAGTTACATTAACTTAATACATACTTTTTATTGTTCAAATATAAGCAACTCAGTATGTGGTTGAGGCCTTTTTTAAGTTGTCTGTGCAAGAGCCTGTAGAAGAAACCATATGCAATTCCAGATATGTGATCTTGCTCCTTTATTTTCACTGTTCCAGTATATAACAGCTTACTGGAAATTCAAGCTAGCTACAAGTCCTTCCTCATTTTCTAAATTCTCTTCACATGTTGAAATAAATGTTCGAAACCATTCCTATGGTCTGTTTCCAGAAAGTCCAGATAGAGGTCTTGCAGCCTTTTCCATCCGTTTTCTCAGAGAATGCTAGTATTATGTAAGATTTTTGTAATATCTACAAAACAAGAGAATTTAGTTGGAATAAGACTGCATTTTTCTTTGTTTTTATACTATTTTCACATGTTGTCCTTCAAAGATGGAAATAAATAAATAAAAAGACGTTAAAAAAATTAGTGTGATTTTACATATTGGTTACGTTGGGAATTTAATTATTACATAATCATAATATCTTGATTATTTCTCTGGCACTAATCATACCAGCAAAATCTACAAATACAACATCCCAAACTGATTACTACAGCAGTGTCACTCCAGGATAGAGTGTTTCTAACCTGAAACTCAGTACGTGCTGCCTTCACTGCTGTCAGTTACCACTGACCTGCATCCTTAAAGCCATCACCTTAACTTAAGAGGGATTAGTCATTTCCAGAATGCTACAGCTTTAGAGGTCACTGTGAATACACGGCGTTGTTCTACTAGTTCATTTTGGGATAATATGACATTACACAGTGAATCAATCCAAGCTCTGTCACTCGATAATTTCTTATGTTATACTTATAAATTGCATCCCACAGTTCAGCAAAGATCCTATTATTGTTCAAATTTAATCCCATACACACAAACTTCATTAATATGAATCCATATAGATATATGAAAAAAATCATATGTAATAAAAGAAACACATAAAACACGTCAAAAAACTCTTGAAAAGCTGCTTTTAGTTTACAGTGTAATAAATTGATCCCTAAAGTCTGGAGGATAAACGTCTGACTTACCATAACATCATCCGTTTCAGTCAATTCCATTTCTAGATCAGTTGAACGAACAAGTCCACGCATGATCCGTTGACCAGCTAAACTATCATCATGTCCAGCTTCAGATGTCCAACAGGAGTACTTGTATCCTCCGCTGAAAAGGTTAGACTGCACCAAAGCTAAAGCCAGTCTGAAGTCTCAGTCATTCATTCTGCTAATACCTGCTTTTCTCCAGCTCTCTCACTTTGTGTTTTCTCACACAGCCCATTGACATAAACAGGGAAGATAAACCGTCTGAGCAGCGACGGCCAAATCCCTCTTAGCTCTCACTGTGAGGTCAGAGGAGCCCAGAATGGGACCTAATCTCACTCCAGGGAGGACCGTCTAAAATTAACCCCAGTTAAAAACACAACACTGGCAGCCCATCGCAGCTCCCCTGAAAAGCAACCTCTGCAATGAAGCAGACAGCAGGAAAAAAGCTAAAGGTTGGAGCTGGACTTCAGCGTTAGTAGTGCAGATAATGCTTACAGCTGAAGGTATCCCGTTAAGGATGACAGCAGCTGGGTTTTCATCCGTTCATTCATTTCAACCTGAAGATTTTATTTTTGTTGTGAAAAACGTAGGCTGTCATTTTAAAGCGTTATTTAGATTAATTAATTACAGCGCAATTTAACACGCTGTAAGAAATAACGCAAGATTAATTACAGCACTCAAACATTTCAGTATCCGGAAGCACAGTTTTTCACTTCCAGTCTTCCTAACTATCAGCATAACGGTCTATTTCAGAAGTGAGATTTGATCTTATATATTTACACAAATGTCTTCGGGGACGACATGTGCTGTTGTTGGATACATATACAACTTGCAGAAACTTACAGATTTTAGAAATGGAGCATGTTACGACCATAAAACAGCTCTCAAGATGATGTCGAGAGATGAGACGATTTAACAACAATGGCTTGCAGCGCGCAAGTTAAAACACCCACCAAGTGGATCTTCTTTTGCTCTTATTATTTCGTTGATCAGAAACCAACAGAACTGCATCCGGATCTAGAATTATATCTGGGCTACGATCAAATTAGAGGTGAAATTATACCGTAAAATGGCTAAAAGACACCAAGACAGACAGTTTATTTTGCCAGTTTATTAAATGCATCATTACTTTTTCACAAGCTATACAGAAAGAGGATATAGATGTATAGATATAGCTTTTCCATTTACCCAATTCTATATATATATATATATATATATATATATATATATATATATATAAACATTCAGGTAAAAAGTCTTTATTTGACACATCTTGAGGTCATGATCTTTCATTTGTACTTGATTTGAGTTCAATCGGATGAATAGTTACAGATATATAGCCAAACCAGTTTTCAGGTATGAGCGCCCCCTGGTGGCCAACCTGACAATGATAAATGGCTCAAAATGGAATCAGTTTGTCCTCTTAATTATATTTATACATATGAAAAACATGAAAACTCTGCATTGAATATGTTCAGTTTATGGCGGTAACACAATGAATCTGAGGCGGTTGGAGCGAAATCATAATATTCCCATAACACTCCGGTCGGGGATATAAATAATTATATTAAGACATGGATTGCATACTGCGATTCAGATAAAAAATTAAATAAATAAAAGAAGTCAAAACAGCTCGATGAAAAGTAAGCCAGCTTCGTAGTACAGAAAATCCAGGAGTAATTCCTGAAGTGATCCGGATAAGCGAAAATCCAGCTTCGTAGTACAGGCCTCTGGTTAGCATTGCTGGAAAGTTCTAGCTAGTTGTAGCACCACATTATGATGATCGAGGACAATCAAGTCAGATGTCACTAGTTTGTTTAGTGGAACTGCCCAGAGCAGAGGTGGCTAAAGTATGCCGTGAATGTTTTTAAGGCATCCCTGCCCCAACACACTTGACTCACATTAAACTGATCCACCAGCCTATAAAATTCTGTGTAGTGTCAAATTAACTTAAGCTAAGTTTGCTGGAGCAGGGAAACATGGAGACATGCAGGATTGTGGGCCTTGGTGACAAATGATTAACAGCTATTCAGCCACACCGTTATCTTTGTCAGGTCAGATAGTAGTTTCCACTCTCTAATGTGCATCAAGTCTTTTTTCACACAGAAACAAAACAAGCTCCCACTAGTGTATAAACATCTTCCCATTTTGGGTATTCAGGGAGGTACAAAAAGTTCAAATTCTGAGAATACAATTAATGACAACACATGGTCATGTTCCTTGAAGGAAAAAGAAAAACCCTTTTTTCTGAGCAGAATCCTTTATTCTAAACAAACTTTAACAATACACCAATCATTTCTGGAGGAAAAATAATGTTTCAACAATATTTTGTACATGTAACCCATAGGTTTCTGAAGAGTGGATTTAAAGCCAATAGGCGGGTCCTACCGTCGCCATCTTAGGGTTTCGTCATTATCGCAAAATCCCGAAATGGATGAAAAGGTAGAGCTGAGAGGCTCCGTCACGGTGGAGCCAGCAGGAAGTACGCAGCTGTAA
>JBAMHX010000009.1:2409229-2422020 GCA_037177515.1 Pseudomugil tenellus | reverse complement strand
GAGCCTTATGGTCAGACCTTTCAGCTAGACATTAATTAAGAGCAAGGTAATTAAGCTAATACATGAAATTCCTCTACGGATCTTTGGGCCAAATCCTTCTGAATTGCAATTCTGTATTTGTCTGTTTTGTCTTTATGTTTGTCATATTCTTCTGATTGTTTTACTCCTTCGTCAATAAACTTTGTTAACTTTGTCAACTGGACTCCTCCTTAATTATGTCTCTGGAATGACAGAGTAGACTTTTACTATTTTACATTTATACAGACAGATTACTTTGTCCGATATTGTGGGCCAGTAGCATATTAACGGCAGGTGAGACTTATGTGAGATACTGTGGTGCATGTATATGAACTTACTCCCAGCCTTCTTTGGACAAATTATTATTTTTTATGTTACATTTTTTCTGTTTTCCGCGTGATTGGCTGTTTTGCTTGTTGACCGATCCTTGCCAATTCCAATAATTATGTATTAATCAAATAATTAATTAATTGAAGTGGTTGATGTTTGCAGCATTACTGTAAACCATGTGGTTTCTCATGTATATCAGTTTTACGTTTTATAGACCTAGTGATTTTTATTAATTTAATGGTAGAAAAAGATAAATAGTGGAGTTCAAACAACTTAAATTTGTACGATACTTTCTCTATATCGCTGTCAGAGTACTGTGTGCGTTGCTCCATGCGTTTACCTCAGCACGGTCTGCACACTCACTGTTGAGGGCTTTATGGGCCACTTACTTGGTTTGGGATGGCACTTAATATGGCGACCAGTCCGCGTGAACACGCAAACCAGTGGAAATGCATAGGGGAAGGGAGTAGGGAGGCCAAGGTGCATGTTGACCCCACGTCCTGTCCTGTCCACACCCAGCCGCTGCAGGCATCCTTCCTGGTTCTGGTTCTGATGGAGGTTTTTCTCTCCACCGTCTCCTCGTGCGTCACAGGATGGAGGATTAAACCAAAGTTTTTCAATCAACGGCTTTCCTTTGCTTGGTCGTTATTATTTTAGTCTGAACTGGTTTATATAAAGACAGTTATGAACTGGACTAATGTTGATTGTATTCTGGATCGGTTTAAACTGGACAGAACCGTCATGAACCTCTGAACTGAACTGGAAAAATAAAATGATCAGATATAAGAAGTGATATGAAAATGAGTTTAAGACCAGCCAGCGTGAGGAAATATTCACGCCAGCTGTCGTTCAGGAAGTCTGACTGAAGCACAGTGAGGGAACGTCGTTCAGAACCGGACCTGCTGGAGGTCCGATTGTTCTGAACTAAAACCACTGAGTAAGAGTGGATGGCCATCGTAAACTCAAACCTGCTTTGCCTCCATCTGTCCGTCCACGCGCCTCCTGCACGGTGAACCGGTCTCCCTGCCGACTCACTCGGGGAAAAATCCTGTCAGAATATTATTCCCCCCAGCGGGACACGCAGCTGCGTCACAACATGTTTGCAATTCCAGATGCCTCTTGGCCAAATCTTAGGATGACAATTAGCTCAGAAGCAAAGTGCAGCTTGTCTGCCCTGCAGGAGGTGTCTGATGGGGGGGAATGAGTCAACGTGCCATCGGGGTCCAACGCCATGAGGAGCCATTTCAAGCCACTCAGACAAAAAACAGCATTTGTGTAGATCCACAAAGCCGGACGCCGACATGCAGACGCTTCCTTCTAATTATCAAACAGGAGTTATTTTGGTGTCTTCGTCTGGGTTTGGACACCACCTGTCCTTCTTACGGCTCGCTGCGCTTCTCTGTGGCGCAGATGGATCTCCAGCAGGTGTACCTGAAATTGTGACCGGCCCCGTGGCTATCCGTCAGCATGGTGACTGCGAGGGCCCCAGTCACAGCTATGTGGCTATGCAGCACATAATTTACAGCTCTGGTACACCGGCGTCTGCTCGCTCCGCTCATCCATCAGGCAGCTTTTCTGCAGAGTCAGCAGATTCTCGTGGTGGTGGGAAGTCAGAGAGACCGTTTCTGTCCGAGAACCGTGTCAAAGTGCACCTATATGTGGGAAACGAGCTGGGAAAGTCTGTTCAGCTCGGTTATCCGCTGTTCTTTATTAATCTGGGTTAATTTGGTGAAAACTGGTTTTAAAATCTAGTTTTTAATCAAAACAAAAGCAGAAAAGAGAAGTAATGCACGTAAAAACACAACAATTCAACAGAAAAATGTCACAATTTTCTTTGTTTTGTTGCATTTTTAAAAAATAAACTTCTCTTTGTATTATTTGTTTTTAATTTTTGATGTTCTGTATTTTTGTCACAATGTTTCAGGCGTCTCATATTTTCTGCAGAAAATAACTTTTTGATCAGATCAGATTTCATATTTTCTTCCATTACAGTGTTTCTCTTTTGGGGCGACAGCTTACTGATGGCAGAGGTGTATATTCCTGGTTCCTCCCAGTTACCAGACCAGCTGAATTTAGTGAACGCACGTTTTCTACACATACAGGTAGATCCAAAAACATGGCAGGACTGGATGTAACACCTCTGACTGACGGATGGTATTTTGGCTGGGGGAGGGGGGAGGGGGGTGATGATGATTACGGATTATATTGTTATGATTAATGACAGAAATAATCCCAACTTTACAAATGTCCCAACATCATTTGTTAATTCATTTCAAACCCTATAAATGTCATTTAGATCATAATCACACACGCCGAGCAGTGAAGGTGGGCAGAGCAAGTCGTGAACGGACGGTGGCCGTCAGAGACCAAAATTCCTCCAGACACAGACGTTTCGCTCTTTTGAGCGGCTTCAGGTGCAGCCATGACTGTATCACAGCAAAATACTTCAACATTGCGTACCTGTGTACTGTAAAACACAGCTTTAGAGGTCAGAGGGTTCACTTCACACACAGCGTGTGTGCATGCAGAAAAGTGGGGGCACAGATTTTACCCCCAGATTGTTGTACAACAGGGTCGTTACCACAAAGGGATGCAAAACTGTATCATGTATGATGCATATAAACGGCAACAAAGCGTTATTTTAATCGTGCTAAAATATAAAAGACTCTTCAGGTCAGCCAGCGTGCACCACTTCAGGACACCGAACTGAGATCGTTCCTGCCGTCATTAATCACACCTGCGTTCCTCCTGCTGGAACAAGTCAAAGTGCCGATGGCTTTCTTCCCCTCAGACATACTCCTACTCTTATAAAAAGATATGAGATGGAATGAACCCCCAGCGGTACGTCGGCTGCTCCCCGCTCTGCTGATCCCCACAGTGGGCCACAAGAGAGATAATCCTGCCATGTCCCAGATCTTTACTGGGAATAAGTCCCTGGTGGGAGCAAGCAAAGAGATTTTAGAAAGCAGCGGAGGCCATGCTTCAGTCGGAGGAGAATTTATTAAAGGGAAGGGAGGGGGGGCATGCAGGAGAGCAGTTTTCTGAAGCAAACTGATCCACTGTAATGTCCCTTTTTATGATGGTGTCCAAATTCTTCCTTGAAAGTCTCTCAGCTGATTAAAATCCTGATGAGTTACTACACGTGTCAGCATCTCTACACCGGCTTCCAGGAAAAACCATCGTCTTTACCTGCTTATTCCCATGTGGGGAGGGGCTGGAGCCCCTCCCAGACAGGATGCAGGGTACACACGGCCCGTCACGGGACCAGCGTGGAGACGAACAGCATCAGAGACAGCAGGACACCATGCAGCGTGTTTTCAGCCAGTCAGCTTAGCTCCCCTCGATATCGCAGAGAACATCATCTCCGAACAACAACCGTGCGTTTCTACTCGTGTTGTTTAAAAACTTGTGTAGATTTTTCTTAACAACATGATGAAAAGTGGAGCAAAGCTCGAAGGAGTGCTGGCCCATCAGTTTGCATGTTTGTCTGCAAACAAACACACTGATCTGCATAACCAAAACACACGTTCCCATGGCCAAAAACCAAAATGTCATTACACCATGAGACCACGTGAGCAGAAGAGGCGTGTTGGAGAGGAAGAGGATGAAAAAAGACTCCCAAGATGTCTTAGTTTTAATCAAAGTTATCAAACTGAATGGATTAAGTAACATAAATCAGAGAAAATAAGATGTTACTTCTTCAACTGACACATATGTTTATGCATCGCTGCATAAACTAAATATTATTCAACATGATAAATAAAAATGTGAATTTGGCATCATCTCTGCGAGAGATGCTGATTTGGAAAATGTGCAATCCACCTAATTTCATTTTATCTTCATTAGTTATGAAGATTGGGACATTTTTCCTGGAGGACGCTGCAGGACGGCCCATCTGATAGATCACATAACTTTTTGTTCCGTGTGCAAGTTGCACTGATCAGCCATCATGGTGAAAATATCCACGGGATCTTTGTGGCGATTAATGGTGAAATATAGAATCCACGATATGTTTCTTCCTTCCAAGCTGTTTGTCACAAGATGCTACAAAAGAACTTAGAGTAGAAGAAGAAGATGTTTGCAGCAGGAAGCAGCAGATAAAACTCTACTAGCATCAGTATCAAACCAAGCAATTATAGGTGAGACACGCTGCTCTGTCCACTTCAGAGCGTCTGCTCATTTCTGCACACAAATAAGGCGTCGTATGGAAGCAGAGACTGATTTTAAAGACGTCTCATCACTGGGACAGAACGTCTGGGGGCGCTAGCAGCCAGAATCATGCTTCAAGCCTGTCTTTTGCTGTTTTGTAGTGAAAGGTTTTATTCCAGCTCTAAAAAAAACAGCTAATGTGTCTCCTGAGACTGAAACTAAATCATGAAGGTCCTGCTAGTTTCCATGGAGATGAAGGAGGTTTTATAGTGAAGTATTCACTCCATCACATACTATGTTGGGCTTCGCTTCTTTCTGTTTGGTGTTTCTAAGGTAAATTTGGACTCTGTACATATATTCTCCTAATTCTGGCCATTTATAAAGATGCTCGTCATCATCAGCTGATGCGTCGACATATTTATCACCAACATCTCATGTAGCTGTTAACTTTATTTTGGCTAAAAGAATTTTATTTTGGCTCTTAATAAAGATGTTAATGTGGTAAATAATAGGGCCGTGTTGAATCGATCAATCCATAAGTCCAAAGATCCATTTCCCTTGGTGAACTTTGACCTTTCACAGGCATTAGTGTGACAACACACTACACAGACTAAGACATGAACCTCCTCATATGTACAAACCACAGAAGTCATATTTAGGCCTGTCGCAATAAGCAATAAGTCAATTAGTTGCATGATAAGAAAAATGGAGCGCAATAAGTTTTCAGGTCGCAATAAATTTAGTTTTTCTCTTTCTTTACCAAAGACTGGAGTAGAATATGTGGTGCATCGTAGTGCATGAGGGCAATTCAGAGGCAGCGATGCCTTTGTCGACAACGTTGCCTGCAAGGTGACACACTGAAGGAGATGAGACATTCATTCAGTTTTACTCCGTGGTTAAATTAAAACATGAGTCCTTATATGAGCATAAACTATGTAACTGCTGACTGGACCCTGAACTGGAAATGTTTAAAGACCAGATATGTTCCAGATAACCAGACTGTTAAAACCCTGTAAGAGCAAAAACTAGCTGCACATCAAGACAAATGTTCTTTAGAAATTAATGTTTATTCTTAAAAGAGTGTACTTTCGCATTATTACGGCTTTATTTTCATGTTTGTTGAAAATTATCTAATAATAACATTAAGCGCAAAATTATCGTTTATCGCAATAATTTCTGAGACAATTAATGGTACAGTAAAATTTGTTATCGTGACAGGTCTACGCATCTTTAACTTGTGATATTTCAATCACTTTTTGTTGCATGTTAATATAATACTAGTATTAATATGTTTCATAACTATATATACATATATAATTTAACAAAAAAATAAGATTTTAATAACACTGAACAAAATCCATATCTAATCGATTCTAAATCGTAAGAATCGGAATTGAATCGATTCTTGAAATCGGAAATAAAACCTATCGCTAGTAAATAAACGATTTCAGATCTTTGACCTGACTTTATATAAACCCTTTGATTATAAAACTCATCTTCTCATCGACTCTGGGTTCTGCGTGATCCACTTTTTCAGCAGAATTTGTAACATCGCTAAACGAGCAACTGAAATGAGTGCTGATAAACGTTGGATTTGTGGTTTTCTGCAAACTCAAACCATTTTTCATTTTCCTTGTGTTGCTAAATGACTGCTGTTTGGAAAAGCCCTTCGTCACGTTTCCTTTGGAGCTCATCTCGCACTTCTAGACAAAAGTGTTTTAGAAATAAAGTTGAGTGGTGGTGAAGACCTCACTCAGTTTATTTACTGTTTATTTACGCAAACAACAGCTGGACACAGACCAGTTTACCTCAGTGAGGATGAGGAGGATGTCCTGTCAGGGTAGACAATAAGAACAATAAGCAGTGATGGAAACTAACTATAAAGATGAGGACAAAAGCTTCTTTTCATAGGGGGGGTGGGGGGGGGGTTGCTCTGTAGTCATTAATTCAACACAAATGTATGCATTTTTATTTCACGGTCATGCAAAGTTCATGAACCTCCCAGATTGGTAAATATTTGATGCGTAGCCAGTTTAAAGCACATGATGAAGAAATGTGTCTGTGACTGACCTACATGCACAACTTCCACTGAGAAGCGTGGGGGGGTCTCCTGTGACAGCGGCGTGGGAGTGGGTGTCAGGGCTTACCTAGCTTTCCCCGGGACTCTTCCAGCTTCTGGATCTGGTTCTCCAGAAAGAACATGGCCACTGCAAACGCCAGCAGCGCCAGAAGCTGCAACTTGGGCGGCATCATGACTCGGAGCAGCCCCATCAAATCATCCAGAAGGGTTTTGGTCAGTCCATGCTCGGAAGAGGAGACACGGGAACACACACGCGCGCAGAAACACAGCGAGGACGGTGATTACAAAGCGGCTGAGTGTGTGTGCATGGCCCTGTCAATGCCTCCCTCTCAGTCTGGATATCTGCCTCTGTTTAAATCCTCAAACGCGATATATTCATACTCGGTTTGGTCATTTGCGCCATGTAGTAAAAAAAAAGCTCTAAATGTTTTTGTCTCTCCAGATCGTGGAAGTGTTAATAGTACGGCTAGTGTCGGCAGAATCGCCCCCTCCGTACTGCCGTCCCGTCCAGTGTGTTCGCCGCGGCACCGCGGACAGACTAGCAGCATCACTCCGACCATTGGACGTGTCACCAGTCCACCACACGCAGAGGCTTTCTATTCGCCCACTATCACTGTCTATTCAATCCGGATTGGATCGTTTGCGCAAGCTGGCTTGGACCTGCCAGCAGGTGTCGCATTATTAATCTAACGTACTACGTACATATACAGACGAAGAAGAACATCTTAGTTGGCCTTAGTTTTTGCATACTTGCAAAAAAACAATTAAATAGATTTAAAACGCAATAAATTCGTCTCAAGTTATATAGTTTATATATATGTGTGTTTTTAATTTTGTATTTTCATATAAATAAACAAAATTATTGTAGAAATACTATTTGTACTAATTAAAGCTCAGGCAAAATCAAGGCTTTCCCTTCGTGAGCTACAAAGACCCCTGCAGTAGCGTCGCTAACAAAGCAGGCTGCAAAATGTCGGGAGAGGTATATCTTTTCTGGCTTTTCTCTCTGCTGCAGACGGTGAGTTTATTGAAGCTAAATATACCAAACTTTTACATAATCAGTGGTGTTTATAAATAACACAAAATATTTGCGGGGCTGTTTGTTGTTGCGGGAGGCGGTGTTAAGTTTGGAAACCGCATCCTGTTATTTCAGGATCTTCTAAATGACGTGGCTTAACCGTAAACTACAATGAGCCGTAATGGAAAATGTGGTTTTGCAGCCTTTATTTCTTACCTTAAAAGTTGTTTAAACTGCAAAACGACCGGGTATTTGTATCTATCTATAAGGTTTAAGTCTAATATAAGGATGTCTATATTTTACTTCCGGTTTTCCAAGTACATATATTCGGTAAAGATCTATGTCCGACCTCTTTAATTCCAGGTTGGACCGCTGAATCCTTCAGCGTATGAAGTTCCCAGTGGTTCATTTTTACAGAAATATGTAACATATTAAAATATTACCCTTTGAAAAGTATATTTTAGGGTTGAATAAAATGAAGCGGAATCCTGAAAGTGAAAACTGATGTCTCTACTCCTGTCTTATGACTAAAGTCATAAAATCTTTGCATGTTACTGTTTAGATATTTTGAGGAAGTGTAGCTGATAGGATTAACATGCCAGTTTACATCCTGCTTTGTGGCCTGTAAATCACTTACCCATACGTTTTGTGATTAGTGATTACAGTGGGGTTACCATCAGTGGTTGAATTAAAATCATGCCAGTACATTTAAATAAATAAAGGAAAACTACAGCTCGGTTGGATGACTTTCAGAGAAAAGAAAGAAGAGAATCTGGCAGCATAGAGTTTACAAAGTTACATCTGAGTGAGCCGCAAGAACAGATTACTGTAGACCAGGGTGTTAAAGTCATTTTAGATCCGGGGACACACAGCACCAGGCATCTCCAGTGGGCCAGAGCTTTTATAATAATAAAAATAAAATATTAACATTACTGATATTGGCTTTTTTATATATTTAATACTCTCAATCTATTTTATTTGTAAGTAAATAAGGTAAATAATTTCAGATTAAGCAGAATTTCACATTTACAATGTTTCATTCATTTTTTTATTTTAAATTCATATATGAAAATTATTGAAATGACCGTTTTTCCTGTCAAGGATGACGAGACTGGTTTCTTGGATTGAGAAGAATATAAATGTAATAAATGAAGAATAAAAGAAGTTGAACATACATTAAACATTAAAACATGGAATGAGACAAGAGATACAGACAAGATACAAGGTTATAACCCGGGGAGAATCATTCCAGAGATCTGTTGTCACACAGAAGTCCGACGCTGTTCTGTCCAGTCACTTAGAGACACCTTCGTTTAAAGACTTTGGTTGTATGTGTCACATAGTCTAGAGACACTATTCTTGTCCCAACAGATGGAGACCTATGTCCCTAAACATTCTCCATCAGTCAGATGGTTTACTAAGATCAGAATGACATCAGTTTAGGAACATGATGGTCAGAGCTTTCGGTCAGATATTAATTAAGAGTAAGATAATTAAGCTAAGATATGAAATGGCCGCAACACTATATTTGGATATTTTATATTTACTCTTTTTTTTTTACATATTTCTTTTTACACATTTGCATATTAACTCATTTACATGTGTTTAATAACTTCTAATGGATCTAAAAAAAACACACGTATCTGGAACTGAAAGGTCCAAAGTTTCACCTTATGATCAGAATATCTAGTCAAAGTCTAGAAGTTATCTTGCATACATGTACGTTTCCTCATCCGTGCTGTAGTAAACCTGAACTAACTAACAATATGAACTAAAGTTGGATCAAAAAAGCGTTTTAAATGTTTCTAATATAACTTTAAAGAAAATGCAGATTGATGTGGACTGAACGATTAAACATTTTTTAAAAAAATGCTATAAATGTTTTATTTTCACATTTTCCAAAATCATCCCACAAGATGGATTGGACCCTGTGGTGGTAAGGAACACAAGTATGGCTATGTCCCAGTTAAAGTCCAGACTTTAACCTAATTACAGCGCCGTGATCTTAAGTGTCTTCACTTAAAATCACGCTAAGAAGAACTGAAGTAGGACACATGTTGGCTTAATGTTGTACGTTAAAATCTTCTATAATGAATTGGATTCCAAATGAAACAAACGGTGCAAATTAATGCACTATTATAAACAAGTTTTTTTTTTTTAGCCCACTTCCCAAATTCCGATCAAACTCCTGCCCTTTGGGAAGTAAGTGTTTTCTGAAAGCTTTATCTGCTTCCACTGCCTCTCCAGCTGTCGACGTATGGCGCCGAGCTGTCGTCTGAGGCCTGCAGGGAGCTGGGCTTCTCCAGCAACCTTCTCTGCAGCTCCTGTGACCTGCTTGGGGAGTTCAGCCTCCTGAAGCTGCAGCCGAGCTGCCAGCAGTGCTGCCAGCAGGAGGCCCAACTGGAAGCACGCAAGGTGAGGAGGAGAACGCAGCCACTGAGCAAATGGGAAGTCAAATGCTTGTTAAGATCAAAGGAGGCAGAAAATGATGGCCTGGTTGTTACGCGCATGCTGAGAAATGATAGTTACCTCCGCTATAGAGGTGTTTTCAGGAGTGATGTTTGTTTGTGAACAACATTGGAAAGTTATGGATGGATTTTCATGGAATTTTCAGGATAAATCCAGAATGGGAAGACTGAGTGATTAAATTTGGGGGTGATCCTGGAATTTTTTTAAAGGATTCTCTATCATTGCAGCATATGTGTATGTAATTCAATGAAAAATAAGCAGATTGCTTGCAAAAAATACAGGAGATGATCTTTTGTGAGAGTATTCAATTCAACTTTATTTGTATAGCGCCATTTCACAACAATGTCGTCTAAAAGGGCTTCAGAGATATGACACTAATCAAGGAGGACGTCTGCGCTCTGAGTGCTTTTCTACCTTAGTTTGTGCTGTGATGCACAATATGCACAATTTTAGGTCCTCAAATGGATCGCATGTTGGATCTGTTCCTTTTAAAGCAGACAAGGCTCCTCTGCAGAGCACTTGGAGGGGCTCTCTGTCAGAATGTGTCACATTTATTGACGGGGTCGCATACCTCCGCATTTGCACTGCACTATAAATAGCTTGGCCCTCCTGCCGCTTGGTTTGTTGACACTGTTTGCAGCCGTGCATCCGATCTTGGCTCCTCTTTCTGTCAATCGAAGCAGATTTTCTCCAACCTAACCTGACCGTTCCCATAGTGGGGGGGGGGGTTTGAAATGTCGAGTTTAACAGCAGCCTCATTTCTGCGCCGATTACAGCTCAATCAAATCAGTTCCTGTTGCGCTCCGACGGACAAGCACTGGGTTAAAAAAAGACTGATTTATTTTTCTTTCTCTGATTAACTAGATCCTCTCTAGTGTGTTTGGTATCCTAGCAACAGTTCCTTTTTTAGACGTGGTGCACACCTCATTACACCTCTTGACAATATTTCTATCTTAGTCCGACACTTGAAGCAAAGATTTCCACCTCACAGTTAAAGTAAAATGTCGTTTAGCGGAACAATTGGCCGCCTGCAGCTGCACTCGGGGCTACCAGCAGAAATGACAAGTGTCACTAAGCACATTTTCTCCTCAGACAGCAACAATTATCTCCCTTAAGAATTCCTTTCAGTCTCCCCATTGACATAAGTGCCGCATCATTAAACCCTCTGAGAAATGGTTTCTTGCACGGCTTCGTTGATTAGGAAGAATCGGTGAGCATGGAGGACATCTGAGCTGCTCGACTTCAGAGGTCCTATTTTCTGCAGAGCACCTGCACATTGCCGCGTTACTCTCCTGGGCGTAGTAACACATTATGTCTGTTCAGATTGCTGAACCCCTCTGAGTCTCTCAGGCCTGTTTGGTGTGAAACTAATGATGAAATGGCGTGGAAGCTTTATTCCACGACTGAAAAGACTTTGCTTAGAAGTCCATATTAAAATGTAAGTCCGATTTCCGCCATTGTTCTTTAAATTGACATAAAAAGTGAACTCATTGTCATGATGGAGATGTTATCTGTGAAATGATGCATCATCCTGCTGGAAGTTTCCATCAGAAGATGCTACACTGTGCTTATATAATGCAAATAAATAATCAAAATGGCAATGGTCTAATTATAAATGCAGGTTTATTTATTAGCGCATGCTAACCTTCCTCCGCTGCAATGATGCACATGCTTCCCGTCTTCTGCTTCCCGTCTTGTTGTTTGATAAATGCAATAAAGTTTTTTTTTAATGTTCACCTCCTGTCTTTGATATATTCGGTCCGTCTATTTTCCTCCTCAGCTGTTCTATACAGTGAAGTCGAATATTTGTGACAAGCTAGTACTTCAACAATTGAATCAAAATTGAAGCTAAAACAGTTTATATTGGATCGTTTTCCATTTAGC
Source organism: Pseudomugil tenellus (assembly GCA_037177515.1). Lineage (NCBI taxonomy): Eukaryota > Metazoa > Chordata > Actinopteri > Atheriniformes > Pseudomugilidae > Pseudomugil > Pseudomugil tenellus. The sequence goes on along the minus strand of JBAMHX010000009.1, from coordinate 2,410,072 downwards.
CGCTAACGCTACAAACAAGAAGACTTCCGCCATCACGTCGGAATTAAGAGATGAGAATAAACGTGATGCCGTGTAAACCTTTTATTCTGAATTAAAATGTCCATGTAAACTCATGAATTTAATTTGGAACTAGTTAATTCAGAATTAAAAGCATCATGTAATGTTCTCATTTCCAGCAGAGGTATGACTCGCGTCATACCAATGTCAGCATTGTTTACACACATGGAGGATTAGAGGAGGAGATGTAAGCTCTGCATGAGGGATTTAATTTGTTGTGTGGAGTCGCCATGCAGGCAGCCAACTAGGCATCATACTGAAATACTGCTGCAACACTCCAGTTTGCTTTTAACTTATTATGTACTGGTTCTGGGGTTTGATTCCAAGCACAAACCGCCATCCATCAGTGCTGCTCCATATGCACAGCCTCACGGTTTAATGACCAGGACACTTTTATGAATGGGCCTGCTTGAATCCAAGTACTCCCCCAGACCAAACATCTTACCACCAAGGCAGCCTCAGTCTGTTGTGTGTGTGTGTGTGTGTGTGTGTGTGTGTGTGTGTGTGTGTGTGTGTGTGTGAAGAAAATGACCTTGTGCGCTACTTGACAGTGTTTTTCTGTCCACGCAGCTCTTTGCTGGAGCCATCCTGGAGGTGTGTGGATGAAAACTCGGCAGGTTCCCTCAAGTTCAAGGTGAGTGAATTAGACTTTATATTTCAGCATTCATACAGAATAGCTGGATGTTTAGTGAAACATGTGGACTGGAGGCAAACCAGTTCTCCTGTGAAGCCATACTGGTGTGATGGTTTAACATCATCTTGCTGAAATCTGCAAGATCTTCCCTG